>UCOL01000150.1:0-97824 GCA_900474335.1 Ormyrus nitidulus
CTTGGATTATTAATGACTTTATCAGCGGGTTTGTAGGAGAGTTGCCCGATGCGCGAGAGAGAGGATTGTGACTGGCACGTTTCGATATGAAAATGCAATGGTGATTAATTGCCGAGGGGGTAATTCAATAAGTGGGAAAGAAAGTTCGAGGGGTCTTATAGTGAATGACGTGTAAAATTCAAGTTTGCGGCATAATTTATATTATCGAGGTAGCCTTTATTATCTGGCGGGAGATTACGTTTAGAAAAAAAAATGATATCGCAATCGGCCGAGATCTTTAGATTCTTAGTGTTTTTCCTGTACGTCAAACATTCTACTTTAAACATTACATATTGTCACTTACAACAGCTGCTCTTAGCTCGAAGATCCCTTCACATTCTAAAGAATTTATACCTTAAGTTAAGCTTTCGATTGATTCTATATAAACATTCAAACTTTTTAATAACCTTTGACAATTACAATGCCAAATTTGAATGCACCTCTGTACCCAAGTTATTTTGACGCATGCTCATGTCTCAATCCCCAAGCCAATTCTCGAATTCCGCACGAATGGCCCTCGCAATTACAAAGCGAAGAAAAGCGATCTAAAAGCGATTATACACCGTTGCAAAACCGCGAGAGGCACTAATCGCGCATCAAACTCGCATTACCGCCTCTCTCTCTCTCTCTCTCTCCCTCTCGGATTCGATTACAAAATCCGAAAACAGCGCTAGTCAAAGGGCACCATTGAGGGATGCGCGCAATTACCCAACGTTTGACGCGCGGCTGACGTAACGGCCGCGAATGCCATTCGACTCATAACTCCAGAGAGAGAGTTGCGCAATTGAAAGTAGTGCAAGATCGCTATCAATCCGTAAGCGCATTTTTCGTTCGGACGAACGGGGGGGGAAAATCGAGAGAGAGGAGCGGCGCAAAAAACAACGCGAACTCGTTTCAAGCCGGTTCTATATCCGAGCTTTTAATGACTGCCCAGCTTGGAAATTTACGGGGATTAGTTAACGATATTGTGCACTTTTTATTCGGCGTTTATGACGTGGATATATATAAGTAGATGTGACTCCGGCTGGAATGCCGGTTTAATTATCGAACGGTCATTGTTTTAGCTTATTTTATATACTCGGGGGAAAATTTATTAGGATTTCGGGCGTTCGCCAACGGTTTTGTGTATTTAAAGCGCGAAAAAAAAACGCGCCAACTCGAACGCTACCCGACAGCCGACTGACAATTCTAAAGCACGCAAACACACGAGACTCCCTCCTCGGCGTGCACACCTTTCTAATTTATTCGCAGCGCAGCAAATTCGAATTTTGAAAGACGCCACGCGTCGATCGAAAAACGTCCGATATCCCCCCGGGCAGCCAAAGTATAGTTCTCAAGGGTTCAACGTCCCCGCGCTCGGCGTAAATACCGCGCGCCCTCCGGGTTTCTAAAACAAAGCAAAAATTCACGACAACTCACCGCCCTCGTTCCAGCAGGCGACAAACTCCTCGCACAGCCTCTCCCAGTCCCTCTCGGTGCGGTTCATCTCTGCGGCGAGCGAGCTTTCGGCCGTATGCGCTCGTCGGCGATAAATACGCGTTGTGTATCAAAAAAGCGGAGAAAGCACGCGGCCAGCCGGCATATCACTCTCGCGGTATCGCGCTACGCTGAGGTGAGGAGAGCGGCTCTCGCGCTCGCCGAGCTGCTCGCCAAGGGGGATCCCTCTCGCACGGACCGCTCACTTTGACTCGCCGGGCACTTAGCGGCACTGCTGCCCGATGTGCGAACGCACACACCGCCAGGGCCGAGTGGGAGATTTATTGTTTTTATATATACAAGTGGGGTTTGGCGCATTTTTCGGATTGATAGGGGGACGCGAGTGGCGCGCGGAGCTTCGATTTCGGGAGGATGAGGAATGGTTTTGGAGGACTGATTTTTGTTTTTTTTTAATTCGTAATAAATTGTTGAATAGATACTATTAGAAATGTATTGAAAATCCGTTGGTTTCTACGTAGATGACAAGTGCTTGCTTCTAATGTCGTTAGCTTTTATACATTTCAAGAACCGAATCGAGTATTTTTAGATATTTAAATGAGAAACATAATTATAAAGTTTAATAAATCATTATCTGACAAGTATTGTGTGAACTGGTACAATGCAAGACTGTCATTAGAACTTACTTGATCAGCGTTTTCATCCATTCGTTTCCTTTCAATTCCCTTTCTCTAATTGTTCCATAGGTGTGTTAGGCACATTTCAATTTAATTTTACTAAAAATATTAATATGCTAATCAAGATTTTTAATGGTTTCTACTCATAATATACTATTACGTAATTTAACTTTCAATGCAAACGAATTTTAATTCATTTCTTATAATTATAATTACATCTTACTGTAAAATTTCAAGTTCATTTTTTAAAATTTAATTATATAGAAGCAAGCAGTTTTAAATTTCAATTTATGCCCGCATAAAGTTGTTCAAAATTATTGCACGTAAGATATAAAGTATTTTCGATATTTAAAATTATTGTTTTATAAAATAATCAATCAGTTTTTTCAAACTTAATATTAAACTAAGAAGTTTATTTATTTGAATTCTTGGTATAAAGTAATTATATTTTTAACCTAGTTTGTCTATTTTAAAAAAAAATCATTATTTTATAATTCATTATTTTACACTTTTTTAGTCGCTATATGAATAGTTATTTACACAGACCTGTCGTTTTTTAAAATTCACTTAATTCACAAAATTAATTGATATTTACATGTCCGTTTTTTTAACTTTTAAAAATCCTGCAGTATTCGAAAAATATTTAGCATTTGCTTCATTGACTTTCTTTTCCGCTGCCTGTGGATTAACAATTTCCAAACCCTGGAGTGGTGTAAATGCTATGCTAGAAGCTGTTCCAGAAACTTGCTTTTTAACCGTTGTACTGCCTCCCCAGTGTTGCTGCTTCTGCAGATTCTTTTGCAAAGTCTTAGAGATTCGGACTTTTGTTTTCTCGTCAATTTGAGGTAGCCTAATTCTGCCAGTTCCTGCTTTACCAATCGTTCCACGAGAATATCCGAGATCTTCTTGATAAGCGTCGCTTTCAATCTAAATAAATACAATGAAATTATTAAATTATCAAAACATGCTAAATATAGGATGCTTATAACTGTTTGTATGAAACTTACATCAGCAAAATTCATTCTATTAGCTTGTTTTCTGAATTCTGTGATAGCGTATCGTTCTTTCATTTTTCGGACTCTCTTTCCACCACGCTTCTTCCTGCCAGGATCAATGGGTTTTGGCAGAGGCTTTATAAATTTGACAGGTGGTGGTTCCAATAGTTTATCCAATTTCTTTTCTATTTCCTCGCGCAATTGTTGACCAATATGACCATCTGTGCTATCGTGGCAAGCATCAACTCGAGCTGCTAGTGTGCTTTTTCCAGCAACTAACCTTGATGCTTTTCTCCTTAAATCCTATAAAATAAATGTGATTTATTAATTAAATGACTTTGCATTATTACAATAAATTGATGAATTTATTATTCTTTACCTGTGGTGTGTCCTGTACAATTTTAGAATAATAAATAAAACCTGTATGAGGTAGAGCTGTTACTTGAGAAAAACCAGAAAGAGTAGTTTTTCTTGCTCCCAAAAGTAAAATATTGCAGGCGGGCATTTTAGATAATTTTGTTAAACCTCCAGCAACGCCTAAAAAAAATTATGTTCATTACAATCCATACTTTAATATTGTTGATGATTTAGATTATGTTTTTGATAAATTAATCCAAACCCATTAATTTAGCCGCTGTTGATGCACCAACAATTGCTGACAAATTGGGAGCAATAAACGCCATTCTACTTTCTACATATTCAAATATTCTTTGCTTCAAATTATTAAGTTCTATAGCCATATCACATGCCTCCTCTATAGCTTCTTTTTCTGCTTGTGTTAAAAGCTGTCTGTAAAAAATTATTTCAATTTAATAATACTAATTTGCAAGTCAATATTGTTAAATATTATCAAAGATTTAGTGGACAAATTTGAAAATCGAAACCAGCTTATTATTTAAAAAAGAATAATATAAGACGCTGGACATGAAAATAATTACCCTTGTGTTGTTGAAGCTGTCACAGAAACAACCATAATAGTTGCCTGAGTGAGAAACTGTTGTAAAGTTTCATTATTTTTGGCTCTATCTAAATCATTTCCTAATTCTTTAACAGTCCTCATGTACTCCAAATGTTCAACGACAAGAGACTCAAGTTCTGGAAACCTTTTCGAATATTTACTTGTAGCGAATCGGTGAATAGTTGCTAAAAACAAAATGCATTTTAATGAATATTTTTTATAACAACAAATTTTTGAAAATTTCAACATCGTACTATTTTATAATATTAGTCTCTTTAAAGTACTCTTACCTATTTCTGCATCAATTTCAACAGCTAGATTATTAGCTTCTACGATAAGTTGATACTCTGGATCAGACTCAACAGGTCCAATGATGTCAGAATTCTTCCTTAAAACTTTACTGTATTTGTCAATTTCTGATGTAACTCTTTGTACCAATGGCGAATCTCTTAGTTTTGCAAGTTCTCGTACTGAATCTACTTTTATTTCCGCTACAAAAAATAACATTACAATTAAAAAAACTATTTTATTTATTCAATAAGTTAAATAAAAAAAAAAGATAACCCTTAACAATTTCTTTAAATATTCTTTTCCACCTTCTCAAAAATATTGATTTTTCAGTGGCATTTACAAGATAGACTAAATAGACGTTTAAAAGTCTATCAACTTTTAATAATATAAATTACTTAAGACTATAAAAAGTGTTTAAAAATAATGCAAACAATTCAAAACTAACCTTTTTCCGCGATTTTAGAAGAAGCAGCCGTCGGAAGTAGTTGTTCCTGTGGCAAAGGCTCTTCCGCAATATCATCATTGTCGGATTCAAGATCGGCCAGAAGTTCGTCGGCCAAAGACATGATGAATGATAATAATTAAAGCGAGAAAATTTATTTGCACTTCATCAGTTTCGTGTACATAAACGGCATCTCCGCTTTTGAAACAACGCCAATGATTACAAGATGAATACAAGTAGGATTCTAAAATGGAAGAAAAGAAACAGTCGCAACTAGCGCTCCTAACGGTCTACTTTTGTACTACAAAATTTAAAATGAAAAAGACACACGATAGACAGTACTCATTAAATGATTATATAATATTGTAGTACTTAATTAAATCAAATGATGTTATTCATTTAAATTTTTTTCTTATTGTACAATTATTTTAGGTAAATAAAGAAAGTAAAATATTTTTCACAGTTCATTCCGCTCTTCCGTTTTACATATTTCAAGCGGAATAAACAATGGCGCGAAATTCAATTATATATTTTTTATTAAAAAAAAAGAACAACAAAATATCACTTCTATTTTCCTAAAAATTCGAAAGCACCGAAAAAATGGATTCGAAATGATTCACGAATAATAATTGTGCAAACATATCGTAAGAGTACGTCGTTGGAAAGATTTTTTACCGCTACACCACAGAGTGACAGAGTGAATAAAGAGCCATAAAACGGAGTATGAATTGTAGCGCTGACTCTATCAAAGCACACTGCTAAAGCCCGAAAAACTAATCAAAGCCGCGTTATTGTGTACACCGAGCTTGCGCCGCCTGCGATTAGTCATGCGCTCAAACGGTGATTCAGAAATCACAATGCCGCAATTTAAGCTTTAGAAAGAGACATCGATAGGTATATATAGCTTTCGATCATTTTCCCTAAGAAATTTGGAGCGTTTACTTACTTAATAATGTCAATTTGAATACAAAGGCTTGGAATAAAATCTTTGTTATATGAAGAAAAATTTTAAAATTTTAGGAGAAGCGAAGAGAGAAAATATTAATTCTAACGAAACAAATTAATATTTCGTGTTTAGAAATTTAGACTTTTGAAGAAACTTCCGTTTACATTTCATACATTTATAGCAATAAGCGAAATTTTATTGAACGATTATTTCAACTTTCTTTTACACATCGCCATTCAGTAGTATCAACCTCAGCAAATTCTACCACAGTAAAACCGGCCGGCCACCATAAAACCTTAGACCGGCCGTTCAAAAAGATCTGATTCGAATTTATAGCCCACTTCCGCGGCGCGGCTAATGCGCGTCAGGTGTAAATTCTTTGTCGCGCTCTGTATAAAGCAATAAATAATACGCGGAACGGGAGTATCTGCACCGGTTCAGGGAGTGTCGTTTTAATAGATTTCAAGCTGCCCCATTGTGGGCGCTGGTAAATATATCGGAGGAACGCGCCGCGCGCGTCTTTCTGCGAATCGAACAAAACGAAATTTCGAACTGTACCGGACGCGGAGAGAAGATTGAAAAGCTTTTTTCAAATAATCGAAGCGACGAGCGGGATTTTTATTTATATTTCCTGCTGGATTTTCGATAAAGAGTCGAGTGGATTGGAAGTAAATAGAATCGGGGATGGAAATGTACTGTAACGAGTTTGAAAATAATTTTTACGTTTAAATTGGAAAATATCTCGAGTTTGATATTAAATGTCGATTGCACGAAACTGAAGTATCTTATCTTTTTTATTATCAAGAACAAAAGATGAAGTATGTGTAAGCAATCGGTAATCAGTAATATCGCCTAATAACGGAGTTGATTGAAAATTTCGAGTGCATATAGCAAGGTGATATTGCATCTTTTTTATGATCCGCGTACTTAATTAACGTTTTTAAGCAATTTATAACCATAAAAATGGTATTTCTTTTTCAGCGGAACCTAAAGGTAAGCAGAAGAATCGGAAAATTATGGGAAATTTATTATTATAACGTAAAATTCTTTATTATTTGCAACGCACTTTAATTGTTTTTTTGAATAATTAGAAAGCTTCTTGAACGGTAGTTGAATAATCTCTAATGTATATATAAAGTTTCGAATTCACCATGAATTTACATGAAAATGTGCTTTAGGAGATTACACAACAGATTTTATTCTCCGAGGTACAGTTTCAAATTTGCATGTACCTTGTTAGTATACTTAACATTCTAATTTGGACGGTGATTATAATTGAAATTACGACTAAATCAGTTAACACGGACCTAAAATACGGTAAAACCCAAAAACTATAGTTGATCTTACAGATTATATGGTAAAAGTAATTTACTCAAGTGTAAAAAAATATAAATAATTTGTTCCAGTGAAAAAGTATGAAGTATAATCCGTTCGAATTATTGTCGTCGAATGGATTTTACTTTATCTCCGAGATTACATTTCTTTACAAATAAGGTCAACGGCGTCAATACTTTATCTATTATGCATTTTAACCGAAAAAAATTGACTTCGAAAAATAATCCTTTATTAAGGAAAGTTTTGAAAAATATTACTCTCGAATAATTACGTTGCAAAAGTATCATTTTTCAAAAATCCTGCAGTCCAGTAAATCGTTCCGAAATATTGCCTGAAATACAATCGTGGACGCCTCGAAACCCACATATATGGTTTCTTTCGGTTAACTCAATATCCTTCGACAACATCCTGAAAACTGCTCCGAGAAAATAAAGTCACATTTAAAATCACCAATTGAGTCAAACGTGATAAAAGTGTTTTTAATTAAAAATTACATCATTACTTTTAATTAGATAAACGCTTATCTCCGCATTACTAACTGCGGTGTTCCGAGCTTCTTTATCTAAACCTTACACTCTTAAGTGGCCAAAGCTGTGAACGCATCTCTAAAATTGATTCACATTCAGAAGTCGGGCTATTAATTCATGTAAATTTATACCTTATTTACAACAAGCTTTTTAATCCTTTCGTCGGAACCGTCGGGACCTGCGGACGTTCGGAAAAATTTAAAAGCGTAGCGTGACTGAAAATCTGGGTTTGATGACCCTACTCAACATACGAATGTATTTATAGGTGATTATTCACCTATCTTTACGTACATGTAGGTGAAAATACTGATTAGAGTACGTATTTTTTAAGAGGCAGCTTAAAATAGAAATACTCGTTAGCAATATTCAACGGAAAACTAGAAGCTTGAAAGCGATTTTCTTTATTCATAAATTTGCTACCTCGACGCATTCAGTAAACTCGAAAGAAACGCAATCTTCAGCATCGCGCGCTGACCCATTCCTCCATTTACCCACTCATCCACGTAAACGAGTTTCTTATCTCGCAGGAAGAAACCTCGGGAACCGATAGCTCATTTTCGCAGGTTGTCTCGTTTACCTCGAGAGATATATTCCGTACGCAATCGCCTGAGCAAACCCGCCCCGCGTTGGCCGAAAAGAAAAGAGAAAATCCCGCTAATCTCCCCGTTGCGAAAACAAATGACTAACAAGCGTGCATAAGTATCTCCCTCTCTCTCTCTCTCCTCCTCCTTCCGTCCGTCATGGCACACGCCGAGAGACGAGAAAAGGCAATACGAAACGTCCAGTGAAAATCGGAGAAAAGCGTCGCTCGCAGCTTCCACCCACACTCGGCGTGTCATCGGCTCGCACCTCTGGCAGGCTGCAGCGACGGCACAGCTCCGCGACGGCGGCGGCGGCGGCGGCAGTAAATGCACTCTCGCGTGGAGGTGGCAGCGGCGCTTGGAAGGAGAAAGCGACGGCGCAGTGCTTGCCGACCAGCCTTTGCGAGCAGCAGCAGCGGCAGCAGCCAGCAGCAGGTGTGTTCCTTCCGTCCGCGCGCTGACCCAGAAGCGATCCAACGGGGGCTGCGCGTCGTCCTCACCTGCTGCCAGTGAACTCTCTCGGCGAGAGAAAAATCGGAGAGCCTCGCCGCAGAGCCGCTGCATATACACTCCCCACTCGGCGGTCCCCCGTGTATTTTTCCTCCGTCTCTTTCTTCTGTGTTCTCTGTGGCGCGCGCGTCGGCGCTCTCTGTGTTGCTGTGCCTGCCCGTACACGACACACGTACGACACTGCGTGCGTGCGAATTCCTCTCTGGCCGCACTCGAGCCCCTCGTCGGGGAACGGCAGCAGCAGCAGCAGCAGTCGTCGTCGCCGCCGCCGCAGCAGCGGACGATGCCCGGCCGAATCGAGCCCTAGGAAGTGCCGACAGTCGTCGCCCTCTGTCTTCGTGGAGTTGCGGGAGTGGAGAGAGCGAGGAAGAGTGAGTGAGAAAGAGAGAGAGAGAGAGAGAGAGCGTACGCCGCCACCGCTGTGCGGCTCTCTCCAGTGTGTGTACGGCACGTCTCCACCCTCGCGAGCAGCCCGCAGCGGTCTCCCTTTGTGCGAGAGCGCCGCCGTCCTCGGGCGAGCCGCCCGCGAGTGCGCGACTGCCCCAAGGAGCCCGAGCTCCCAGGAGGAGTGAAAGGGCAGCTGCAAAATGGCGGGCGCCCCCCTAACGTGGTCCTGCACTTGGTGCCTCAGGTTCAAGTTCAGCCCCGAGGAGATAGAGCAGAGGTACAAGAGCCAGGAGATCGACAGGATGCTGGAGAAGGACCGCCAGGCCTTTCGCAGGCAGGTCAAGCTGCTGCTGCTTGGGGCCGGAGAGAGTGGCAAGTCCACCTTCCTCAAACAGATGAGGATCATCCACGGCATCAAGTTCGAAGTAAGTATCCTGCCTTAACTTACATTTATTACCTAGGTAGGATAGGCCCTCGTAGTGACCCCATCTGTAGGGTTCATTGACACCTTGTTTTGGAAATTTAAATGGATGCATGTGCATATGCTCTACATACAAACAATGTCAAATCTGTCTTATCTTACTTTGAAATTCTTCTTGAGACAGCTACTGCTGCACTTTCCCAATATTTGCAACGTGTTCTAGATTCAAAGCGTTAATTAAAATCAGATACTTTTAATTCAAAGAATTGATCTTGGTCTATTTCATATAAATGTAAACAAATAATGATTTTTACAATCTTTCATAAAGCTATCGTAATGTCTTATCTTGATATGGACAATATTAAAAAATATATTTCTTTTTACTATCTGCAGGTTGTCCTACATAGACAATTATAGCACATTAGAAATTTCTCTTTTAACTAAATGATCTCATTCAATTGCAAAGAAACATGTACTGCAATCTTTATTATTGCTGAATTAAATATTGAGAAATTTATTACTTTTCAAGTAATCACAATATCCCATAAATGTTGTTTATCAATAACAAATTAGCAATTACTATTTTGAATGAAAGATGTTGATAAACTGATGTAAACTTTCTACTATTAAAAATTAACAAAAATGTTTAATAAAAATACCACAATTATGTCATGCTTCAGTGACTAATTAAAAATTTCTTATTATTTATTTAACATTAAAATACTTGATAAATAAACATAATTAGTTAACAAATTGTTTTCCTTAAATTAAAATACAATTTTGAAAGATAGTTTTGTTATTGAGGCAGATGTCTGTTATATACTCAATAGCACAGATTTCTGTCATCCATGTTTGATATCTGGAAACTTATGTAAAACTGTAACTTTAGTAGATTACAGACTTTCTTACTACTTTATCAATGTTTTTGTAAAGAGTAACTATATGAAACACAATTTGTTATTATTATTGTAACTTGCTGAACTTTTTATTTATAAGTATTTTATTTTTATAAAAATGTTAATGTATCTTGTTTTTCTATTTTTGCACAGCCTGAGCTAGTAAAAGAATACCAGCATGTCATCTATCAAAATATTATAAAGGGAATGAAAGTTTTAGTAGATGCTCGTGATAAGTTGAATATTCCTTGGGAGCATCCCAAAAATTACGACATTGGCTACCAACTCTTAAAGTTTGAAAATACTATGATCTTGGATGCCAGACTTTTCCTCCACTATGTACCAGCTTTACAAAGTCTATGGAAAGATGCTTCAATCAAGAAAGCTTTTGATAGAAGAAGGGAATTTCAATTGGTAGGTTTTTCTTTTTATATTATATATGTGTCATACTAAAAATATTTATGATGCAGAAACACTTTCTTAAATTCATTGGCCCTCTTGTAACCTTTTGAATTCAAATAAATATTTCATTCATTCTTCAACATCTGTCACTTCATTGTTTATGCGAAGCACCATGAATGATGCTAATTGATACTTATTGGATTTTGTTTGATTTCAGAGTGACTCAGTGCAATACTTTCTGGATAATCTTGACAGGATTGCCAGAGTGGTAAAAATCGTTATCTTATTTAATTATTAAAAATACTTTCTTTTTGCAAGAATTAATCACAAATGTTTTATTTTTAGGATTATGCACCCACACATCAGGATATTTTACACTGTAGGAAAGCTACAAAAGGAATATCCGAGTTTGTCATACAAATCAATAATATCCCATTCTTATTTGTTGATGTGGGAGGACAAAGATCACAAAGGCAAAAATGGTACCAATGCTTTGATTGTGTTACTTCTATACTCTTTCTTGTGTCTTCTTCTGAATTTGATCAAGTTTTACTCGAAGATTGGTAAGAATTTTTGGAGAATACTTTTAACTTTTTTATCTCATTTTTCATTCTGAATATAAAACTTTGATTTTCTTCGCAGGCGAACTAATAGATTGGAAGAATCAAAGAATATCTTTGATACAATCATTAATAACATGATATTCTATGGAGTATCTGTTATACTATTCTTAAACAAAACTGATCTGCTAGAAAAAAAAGTCAGATCTCCAGATACGAATGTCCGCTGGTACTTCCCGCAGTTTGCGGGTGACTCACATTCCATGAAAGATGTTCAAAATTTTATACTAGACCTATTTGTATCAGTGAAAAGGGACCCAAAAAAGCCGCTGTTCCATCACTTTACTACAGCTGTCGACACGGAGAATATCAAAGTTGTATTCAACGCTGTCAAGGATACAATTCTACACCGTAACTTGGAATCTCTCATGTTGCAGTAACAACGTGAAAGCCCAAGATTATAAGACTCGTTCAGCGGCGGTCGTAATCGAGGTACGCAGCTGATTTTTTTTAACAAACCTGAGCTAAGAGACTCCATCGTTTTTATATGAATATTGCAATACGAATTAGCAGCTACTATTTGAAAGACAATATATTTATATTTATGGAATTTAGAGAGTTAAAGAGCTTATCTTTGACGTCATTATGTTGAAGCATTATATTTACATAATGGCGACTAAAGTTGCGTGGTGAATTGCCTGATAGGAGACAACTTTGAGTTTGTAGATTTTTTAAGGCAAATCTTCCATCCCTTTTTTGATAAACATATTGAAGAATGAATGTGAGTTATTGATTATTATACAATATTTTGTGTACATAGTGAAAACTGTAATCTATACGTTGTCAATAACCGATAGTGGATTTATATATTTGCATAAATAACAAATAATTCGAGAACAATTTTGATAGCTCAAATTCTTACAGTTTGTACAGAAGTTTCATGACTTTCTTAACAATTATATGCGTAAAGGAACTACTGGTCAGTTTACCAGATTGCAAGAAAGTGAAATAATTTATTTCTTACGTAGAGTTAATAATATCTATTATTAAAATCCGTTGTAACGCTAAGTAACAAAGAAACCAAATACTAGATCCATGCCATAAAAGCCAAATGAAACAAAAACCAGTTTGTGTTCAAATTATCATGGAAAAATTATTACATTTTCAGTTGACATAAATTAAATTGTGGAAACAAATATTACAATTGAAGCAGAAAAGTGTTTTATAATTGTTGGTTTGTTTTACTCGGAGAATTTAAAAGTATGTAGCAATTTGTAAGCAATATTTATTAATACGCAATTAATTGCAATGAAAATTTTTTATAATGTATATTTTCAACAAAACTATAACATTGTTTTGTATATTTTCACGAAAAAGTTATCACAAATTGGTATTTTATAAAGGCTAGAGCTCAATTTTTAAATTGTGATAGTAGCTCCGAGGCTTCCAAATGTACACATAGGTAAATGTGCCATGGATAAAAGTCTTTGAGGTTCATGAATCTCCAATTGATATATTTGCATTGTATTTACTAATCAATGAGAAGAGTCTTAATTGGCAATTTCTAAGTTTAAAAATGATTCCGATATTGTTATGAAATGAATTGGGTTGTTCTTTTTTCAAGCATTGCAATCAGTATTATTATTGCGTCCCTTTTTGGACGAAAGATTTTTTGGTTTCTATTATCGAATATTCCAAATTAATGAGTTAGGCAGAAAGTTGTTGAAATTTTTTTCTTTTTATCTTCTTATTTAGTGATGCATTTATCGTTTAAATGCAAATCGATAAAAATTTCTGTTAATGCCTTTTGAACAATTAGAATGCATAAGAATTGAGGGTTAGTAAAAACCTATATTTGTTTCTACTAACTGATTAAGATTAGTTTGTTGTTCTTTTTTCTGTTTTACGTTAGAAAAAATACTTTTGGCAACGATAAAATGAATCGAACTGGATTTGCACTTTCAGAAATCGACCTCTTAAGATTTTATGTAGCAGATTAGAACAACCAAAGAAAAACTTTCACCGTTTTAGCACTTTTGATCACATATTAATTTTAACTGAATTCGATATTCGCAGATTAAATTTCAATGCATGTTTTCTGAATCAATAATAAAGATAGTTACATAAAATCTTGGTTCGATTTTTATTAAAGAATTACAATTTTTTTTTTATGAAGCGCGATACGGTCACATTGACAGTTTATTTGTCAATTTTACTGGTAATATACAATACGAAAAATCTTGTTTTATTATTTTTGTACATATATACAAATAAATCGTTGAAAGTAGTTTAATGGTGTGGAGCTTTATAAGATTTTTAGCCCTTATGCATGCTTTCATTGAGCATAAAGAAGAAAAATCTAATTTTTATAATTGGTCTATTAAATATTTTTGTAAGGAGGAACATCAGTGACAAGATTGTTGAACTTTATTTATTGGTATAATAATTTACTGGTGCTAATTGAATTGAAAATTTTGCATTGAATTATATAAGTTTTTTAAAGGTCTCGAACAAAATGTCAAAATGAAGCATTTTTTAAAAACATTCATTTCGACGTCTTGTTTGATTGTATAAGTTAAACACATACATTTTAAATTTCACTGAAGTCTCTCCTTAGATTTTCACAAATACATTCCTAAACAGCCGAATTGGCTTGCGTTTATTAGTAGCCTTATTTTTTTATATATATTTTCAAATAAAAAAAATCGTTTCAAATTTTTGCAATTATTGTTTATAGTTGAGCAGTTATTTTACTTCGCATGCAAGTTTTTGTTAATCGCAACCACGTACTTGTAATTTATTTGTAGCGGTACAGCGAGTATATCGAATGGATTTGGAGTCGATAATATTTAGCATTGTACGCACTTTTGCCCCCCACTTTTTGAAAATGTATTCCACAGATTTCTTAAAACGTATACACTGTGTATCCATTGATAACGTCGTTAAGTACCTACTGTACTTTTTATAACAATTTATAGAGCAGATATTTGTACTCTTATATTCTCGATATCCGTCGACTGATAATAAAGCTCAACTGTGAAATTGTCATTGGGCAGCTACTTTATTCGATTTGTATATTTTTAAGGTGATTCTTTCTAGACTCGTTCAAAAGCAATTAAAAAAAGAAAGACTGCTTACAAGTGAATCGAAATGAAGCGAATTTTCTAGCGATGAATGCCTTGAAAGAGCCACCTTAGAATGATTCAAGTTTGTATAATTCACTTTCAACAATGGAGTGTATACATCGTATGGATTTAACGCCGAAAAAATATCTGCTACATTTACTTCGTCATTGTATGCTTACGTTTTCATCCCGACTTTTATAAAATGTATTGTATGGCTTTATTAAAACGTTCCCACTGCGTTTTCGTCGATAACATCGTTAAGTAATCACTGTAATTTTTATAACCATTTTTACAGCAGTTATTTGTACTCTTCTATTTCTCGATATCCGTCGACTGATAACGAAAGCACGACTGCGAATATAACTGTGTTGTGTATTTTTGTAAATTAGTCAGCAAATACAGTATAAGTTAACGAGTATATATATATATATTAAACTTACGCTTGTAAATAGTGAAGTTAGTATGGGTTTTTGCAAAGACTTTCATCAGCATGGCTCTAGCATTAGACTTTTTTGCAGCGCGATGCATTTTTAAAAAGTTTATATTTCAAGACTTTGTTGTGTGACATAAGACTTTTAAATAAGGCTACTTCTTTTGGGTGTAAGTATGCGAGCCGAAATGATTTTGTAAAGTTCAATGCGATTTGTTATGGCTGCTAAACGTCAAGATTTGTTAGAAAAATGTTAGAATACTTCCATAGTGTTTTTACTCACTTTAACCGCAACATACGTCATTCATATACGAAAAAAATTATTAAATAATCTATGTGAAGACAATTCAAACTCAAGAAAGTTAAATGGTGACGGTATTTTATGAAATTATAAAGATTACAATTTTTTATGTGTCAAGCTCTATTTGCCTAGAGTTTAATTTAACCTTTCACGAGAAAAATTCCAATCTTAAAAAATACAGACAGTTAATACTGTTTTATCAAGGTTGTACCATCTATTGGCGATAGTTATCTGTATACGAGATTCTATTTTGTTATGTTAATTACATTTTATTGTATATGATCTGAAGTATGTAGATATCGTGCCTTTTTGTATATTGTATATTTGTAAATAAAATATTTTACATGATTTATTATAATAATGTAGCATATTTACAAAAATAATAAATAAAACTTTAAAATAATAATAATAATAATGCATTTTTACTTTACCTCTCCTGCATAGTGTTTAAGGTAAAAGGAAAATGAATGTACTACTAATCTTTGAATATATATCTATATTGTATTTATTTGCCATTTGCAATCGATGCAGTTTACTTTCATTTTTACAAATAAAAAACGAGCGTGCCAGAGGCTTTTATATAACTTATCGATAATAAAAATGCACATTATTTACAGATTCGCAAGGTATACGAAAGACTTTTCGCCTGCTGCAAGTATAATTTATCGAAACACCCATTATAAACTTGCATTGGTCTGCGATATAAAGTAATAATATGTATAACATAAAGCGTACGTACAAGTTTTATCTAAACATCACATCGGTAAAGTATCGTATCGTTGGCGAATATAAAGTATATAATAATTACACTGCAGAACGCTCGTTATTATTTTACAATTATATTTACAAGCTTCCTTTTAATATCGGTTTGATGTATAAAAGTACATACAAATTTTTATTTTTCTCTGCAAAAATTCTGTGCGTATGTTATTTTCAAAGGCAACTTCTTTTAGTACACTTGTTTGCTTATTGTTTTCTTGTACAAAATGCGTTGAAACATGTAGTTTAGAAATTATTACTTTGTATATGATTACGTAAAAATTTAATTGCTTCATGTAAGATATACAAAAAATATTTGAGTCAGTCACAATTTTTCTAGAATCAGATATTTAAAAATTTAGTATTATTTAGTTTTAAAAAGTCATCTGGACGGTTGATTACAGTATAAAGATTGAGATGAGAAAAATATTTAATAAATTTTGTTAGATACATATATTGCCGTTCATGTGATATTAAAAATGTATCTTTCTGCATACTATTTATACAACCTGAGATTTTTCAAGGAATGTATTTAGTAATTGCAAAATTTATATTGTAAAAGCTTTATATAAATGTAAAGATGATTTTATAAATATTTTTTCAAACGTGCATCAAAGCTTCCCTCTTGTATAAAATATAAGGAATAGCACATTATTTTGAACATCTATCTCTAGAATGATTAGGAAATTTTATATAATTGATTCTTTTGACGGAATTGAGTTTTTAATGTGCTTATACACAGACATACTAGTAAAAATCAATCGGAATGTTTACATCAAACGATAATTAACATACATTATAATAAAGAGAGCTAGAAATAGGAAAACTGTTAGTAATATCAAAAAGAAACAAATATTCATTTTCATAAATTTAAAAAAAAATTTTCAACAGCCAACAAGAAATAAATGTAATAAGTATAATGTTTAATTTTGCTTCTAAAGCGCTTAATATAAAAAATCTCGCCGCAATGCCCATGATATCAATAAATTTTGCACATGTATATTTATATTTACTCTTTACTCCACATGCTGGATTTTGCAAAATATATCATTTCACGACACTGTATTCGGTTTTTGGATTGTTAAACTTTTGATTAAAAGTATTGTTACGTGCGCTTTTTCTAATGTCAATTTATCAGTGTTTCTTAGCAGTAGCAGCGAACACCTCCATACTATTTATACGAAAGATATACAAAAATTGACAACTTTACATCCATCTATATCGCCCTTAGCACCAATACAGAATGACTTGTGCATTTACAATGGAAAGTCAATAAATATCAAGAATTGATCAAAAGTCTTATTGTTAATCCTGCAAGGTTTTGAAAGAATTTCATTACGTTCAACTCGTCGCGGTTGATATGTTTCCTCAAGCCTTCTATGTACAATTTGTACACTAACAAAACAATTGTCATGAAAATTTTGCACTTTTTTTAGCTACGAAAAACAAGTAAAAACAAGAAAAATAAATTACAATTCTAATTCTTCGGCAGTACGCGAGAGTCTATGATTATCGATACGTCGACGCTGACTTCTTCGAACAGCGTCGGCCCTACGGTAAGGCTCCGACCGCAGACCCAGCAATATATCTTCCAATGCTCCGTTGTAAACTTCATCCTGCTGCAGCAGTTTTTTCTCCTGAACCAGTCTAGTCTTATATTTCAATTCATTTATGACGGCATCCTGGCAAATGAAAACAAAATGATGAAGCTTTTGCAAATGAATGTTTGCAGCCCACTTTCACTAAGCGATCGTTTGAAAACCACACTCGTTTTTGTAATGCAAAAAGGATGATGGTTCCGTGATCCCTTAGGTTATTAGGGCTTTATTAAGAATGTGTCAACCTTTAATAAATGGAACGTTTACTGATTTTTCAGAATCGTTAAAAAAATATTTCTATGTATTATTAATATAAAAACAGCATTAGCATTAAAAGATAATCTTCTTTCCTCAAGCAACATCAATGCGCATAAGTACATGCTGTTGCACATTCTCCTAAAATCATTCCATGCTCTAAACGAGTGGAATGAAACGTTTGTTTGTGCTTGTGACGGCTTGTGAGTTGATCAATAATTTATACTTTATTAGTAATTGCAATTTTTTAAATGCAAAAGTGCATTGTGTGAATGAAAAATAAGATAGTATTTACTAGATATTGATTTTGAGAAATATTTTTATAGCAGGATATTAGTGTGGAGGAACTTACATGTTGTGATTTGTTTATACATTGTTACGTTTTGAGCTCCAGTTCATTTAGATGTCGATGTAACAATGACTTGTTCGAATTACAGCAAAATTTCGATGACTTAAAGTCCGAATAAATATGTAACAAATAAAAATAGGAATTTTTAAATTGTACTTTTTACAATACTAAGTTATACTTTTACATTAGATGATCATAGATTAATCATCTGTTTATGGACACACTTATTTTGAAACCCCGGATATTACATGCTGTTTCACAACGTGCAAAAGTTTATATATCCCGTTGTAAATCAAAATGTTTTTTTTTAAATGTAATACACTTAATTCAGATTTGAATTTTTAATTTTTTTAAATCACAACTATGAAATTTTTCATTATATGCCATCCCATTTTACGTGCTTAGAATGAAACGATTTTAAGAAATTTTTGTGATTGCAAGTGTACACAAGAGTGTATACAAAAAGTGGTTAGAATAAAATATACTAAAATCATGCAAATACTAAAAACAGAAAAATAGTAACCTTGGAAAAAAGTAAATTTGAAAGAAACAGGTTTTATTTATTAATAATATCCAAAGTTCCAAGCAAATTAGTAATATTAAAGTTAGTATTACAAAGATCAGAAAAGAAAAAATAGAAAAGATTAAATCATGCTTACAAACTTTACAAAAAATTAAAACTAAGCATTGATGTTGACAGAAAAGAATTTAAAAATTCAATTAAACTGTATCGTTTATGCAAATTCATTTCAATTTCAACAAAAAGTTTACATAAAAAATTAGCAATAAGTTACAATAATTGAAGGTTTTTAAATAAAATGAATTTAAGATTGTTCAAGCAAAGCATGCATAATGAAGAGTATGAAGTTTAGCTGCAATAATACATTAATTTCACTATCAAATACCTGTTGTTTCTTCTGATTCAGTTTATTTCTTTTAATAACTTCTTCCGACGAATTTAAAGCCTCCGCCGCTGCAAGTTCTAATCTACGACGTTGTTCATTCTCTTGATCTGCAGTCTATAATTTAAAAAAAATTCATTTATAGCAAGCGTTTTACGAAATTTAATATTTTTTACTAATTTTAACAATAATATTTGTGTCTAGTTTACTTTAAATGCTCTTGCGAATCGAACAAGAAGCGAGAAGAACGTGTTGGCATCAGCTTGTCGCGGACTTTCGCCGAAAAATTCGATGCACTCTCTAAAGGCTTCTCCTGCTGTTCGAGCATCGGATTTTAGACGACGCAACTTTTCTTCGGAATTATTAAGGAAATCACGAAGCACCGTGTTGTGTTTCTCTTTGCCACGTAATTCGAACTCTTTACGAGCCAGATCCATACCTTTTTCAAGTTCGTGCACGTCGGTTGTTATGTTTTCTAGGGATACTGCAATTACAAAAGATTCGTTAATAAAGTAAACAAAGAATTTCCTTAATTATTTGTTTGTAGAACCAGTGGATAAATTTGTACCTGTCGCAGCTTTATCGATATACATCAATTCAGACTCAAAGTTAATTAGTTCAGGGAATTTTTGTCTTATTGTTGCCACAATGTAGTGCAAAAGGCACTGCCGTTTGTCAGTTGATTTAGTGTCTAAAAGTGTGTCTAAACTTTGTAGTTTGAAACCATATGCGGGTCCACGTTTACTGCTATTTAGATAATTTCCAAAGGCAAGAATTATTTCTAAAACAGCCCTTAGTTTCTTTGAAGATTTGACTGAGCTTGATGCAGATATCACAGCGTGAATTTGAGGAGTGATAAGATGCACGTTATCGAAGAAATTGCCGATGTAGTTCATAATGGATAGTTTAGTCGATATCCTTTCAATTTTTCCGAGCTGCATTAAGAACTTGTCTTCTTCCGTTAAAAGGTTTACATTTTTCTTCTCGATAATGTATTCTCGGTACGCTTTCGTCTGTAAAAAAGGAAAAAGGAAAGTTAATTCTAATTCATGCGTTTCAAAAATAGTGATTATAAATTTTTATGGGTTTACTTCTTGCTCTGTGGGTACCATTCGTTGCAGTATTTCTACGTTTTCGAGTGAAAGAACTTTAAGATCGAGTGCGTTCACTGCCGTAATAACTTTCTCTATTGGCATTTCCATTTTTCTTCGAGAAATAGCTGAAACATTTAAAAAGTAACGTTAAAAATAACGTTCGATCGATTCATAATAACGTTTATTTAAAAGTGTCTTACCGATATTTCGTAACCTAGTGTGCTCCAATAGTGAAACGTTTTCTGGTTTTTTAAATCTTTTACTGGGAAAGCTTTGAAGACCGTCAATTTCGTTGGTACCATTCGTAAGATGACTTCCTACACCGATTTTAAATCTTTCTTCGAAGTCAGTAAAGTCAATGTAACTGTGTAGGCGGTCGTCATCCAATTCATTGAAAATTGTTCCTCGTACTTGGTTGGGTTTGAGCGCGATCCAATTCAACGTCGGAAGTTTATATTTCGTTTGAACCTAATGAAAACAAGCATAATATAAAAATTAAATTGTCAAAACAACATTTATTAAATCTAACCAAACAATTTTTATACCATGGATAAAAAAAAATCACAACACCTCTACAACTATCGCAATACTTCTGTCACTCGACGCAGACAAATAGCGTACCTTTCGTTTAATAGTCATCGCTCCATCGGGAGCTTGCATCATCCCGGCAGGTGGTGGCGGAATCGGTGCCGGGGGTGGTGGTTTGTGGTCGCCAGTTTCCGTTCGAGGTAAAGGTGGTATCAGTGGGCACGGCATTGGCGGCGGTGGCGGTGGAGCCGGCGCTGGAGGTGGGACCGGTGGCGGTGGTGAAACTGAATTGATTGGTACTGTCACTGGCCCGTCTGCGACCGGCGAAGTTGACACGGAACCATTGACAACAGCTGCAAAGGGTTTTGAAAATTAATTTACTGCTGTTTGTTCGATTTTGATAAGTAATCACAATACTTCTAGTTAGCTAGTGCTCAATATTCTACAAATATCTTGTAGTTTTTTAAAAAGAAATATTTCTTTATTCATTTTAAGTCTCGCGAATAAAGCGGAGTCTGTACCGGTAGATCCTTTAGTGAGTGTGCCGGTAAGAGTTTCCAGCTCCATAATCTTGCTTTCCAAAACACTCTGCCTTCTCGCGGAATCTTGCTTTTGTCTTTTGAGAGCAGCAAGTTCCTCTTCGACTAATCTACGAGCATCGACTGCCTCCGCGTATTCCACCTTCAGTGCGCCAAGCTCCGTTTCGAGTTCTGCTAATTTCGCTAGAGATTCTCTTTCCAGTTCGGCCATTCTGTCATGTGCCTGAAAAAAAAAGTCGATTTTCAGAATTTGCTTCGAGCTATCGAAGGAAATTATTTATTAGACTTTTTAATGAAGATAAACATACGTGTCCAAGTTCGTCTTCTAATTCGGCTACTTTTTCTAGAGCGGCAGTCTTTGTTTCACTATCTTCCATCAAGGCAGCTACATCGAATACATTGTCTAGATAAGCGGAGATTTGAACCTGGAATTGCAACCAAATTACATCACATTTCTCTCTTTATTTTTGTAAAGCAAAATTATAAATATATGGCGAAAAGTTAACGAAAAATTAGTTATAATAGAAATTCCTCTAAAGGTAGATTCAACAGTCAGTAGCACTTCCATGCACTGGCAAAAATGAAAACGTAAATTATTGTTTTTCATTGTAATCGAGGAACAGACTCTCCGTCTCAAGAACTATGCTACAAAATTTTGCATTTTCATCGCAGAGTGAGTCTGTCCCTCAAAAACAATGAAAAAAATTAAACTTTACACCTTCATTTTTCTCCGTGCACTTTGCCTCTCCGCTTTCTTCCGCCTTCGTCTCTCCGTACCTGCAAATCCTCGCTCTCGGTGTGCCTGAGCTTCTCCAAGTACTCGTCGAGCCCGAGCTTGGTGAACTCGTACTGCAGGTGAACCCTGAAGTTCATGTCGTCGACCGAGTGCACGACGATGTTGACGAACTGCATGCACGCTACCATGAACTCGATGTGGAAGCTGTCGTACTGGGTGAAGTACTCCATGAGGGTCGTGAATCGCCGCCTCTCCGAGCAGACCTCCTTGAAGTTGTCGAACGCCGAGAGGATGATCTCGTGGCCGCCCTTCACGAGGCAGATCGCCGCCAGCAGCTCGAGAACGAGGGCTTTCGTTCTGAGGACGGAGAGAGACTCGGGGTTATTTTAGTTGGGAGGAAACGACGCGAGCGGCTGAGGTTGGGAAGGACCTTCGCTTACCTTAGACTCTTGTGCATCAGGCTCAGGGCGATGCAGTTGATGGCCTCGCGGTGCTGAATCACCATGTTGAAGCCGTACTGGAATATACAATGTTTATCGGTTAGTTGCTGCTGAGTATATACGTATCTTTGCTAATCGTTTGGGTTTAATCGACTCTGATAAAGCAAGGAGTTCTAGTTACAATTATTGCACTGTGTTTGTAAAGAATTTTTTTGTATTGTTTCTGAATTGAGTTTGTTTTTTTGTTCTAAGTTTAGACTTCACTGGATTTGGTAGTTACTAACTTTAGTTTTTATTCGTTTCAAAACACGTACGCGGATAAAAGCGTTTTAGGAAGAATTACTATAAGCAGTCCGTAATTGAAGGACAGTCTTCGAATCGGGACAAAAATTACTTCGTTGTATAGTAAAATTTGATGTAGGTTTAATAATGTTTGCTTGATTTATATACGTAAAAATTATTCACCTAATCATGTTCTCACGTTACTCGAGAGTATAATCATTTTTCCTAAACGCTTTTCTCCGCGTACCATATATACAAAAATTTATTAGGTTCATTTTCTCTTCTACACCCTATATTCTATAAACAAAAAAATCATTCTTTCACCTCCCCTACTTTCTCTCTCCCCAAAAAAACCACCTCACCCTGCCCAAACACCAAAAAAACGACAACCCAACCCGTCAACGCGGATCGATTGATAAGATGAGCGTCCCTCGTGCAGCCTCCGCGAATCGGCGCACATCAATCACACACCGGGCGGATGATAAAGCAGCTTCGTAAACGGCCCTCTCTCTCACCTTGTTGTTCATGATGGCGCGCATGCAGAGTATGCAGACGTGTATGTCGTCCTTAGCCTCCCCCATGTTGAGCTTGGCGACGTGCCTCGAGCGCCTCTTGACGCCGGGGCTGTCCTTCATCTCGTGGAGCGGCGGCCGCAGGCATCCATTATTCAGCGTCGAGGTGTCACCTGTGCCTCCTGCAAAAAAAGAGCGCCGGCCGGCAGTCAGCTTCCTGTCTAGCGGGGTTTTTTGGGCGCGCCGTTTTTAGAAGGAGGCGCCGGTTGGTTTTGTTTGTTCCCCGGAATCGGGTGTAGGTTCGGGAATTGATTCGAAGTTGCGTGATGGAATGTTTGGGGAGGGGTTGAAAGTGGGTTTTTGGCCTACTTTTTCACGGTTCGGTTATCGGTGTGTATACGGAGGGATTAGTTTGTTTTTAGGTTAGGAGAATATTTTTAATGATATGTTTTTATGAAGAAAGGAAGGAATTCCTTTAGTATAAACATAAAGTAAGAATTCATAAAGATGTCACGTTTAAATCGGGCATTTTTAATTAAAACATTCTTTTAAATATTTAGTAAATATTTGATAATTTTTGGTCAATTGTTATCGGCTTTTTCTCTTTATAAAGCTATAAACTTTTGTAAATTCATTTGCATTCCAAAATTAATTTATTTTAAATTAATGTTGAAAATTGCTTACTTATTATCACGGAATAGTTTTATGACTGTTTTAAATAAAATGAATTTTCCGGTTTTATTACACGGAGAGAAACGTTTTAAGAAAAATTACTATACTCGCCAGTAAATCGAGGACAGTCTTTCAATTAGGGTAATTTTTTACAAATTACTATACTTTATATTAATTTTTGTCATATTTTTAGTAATTTTTATTAAAAGTTTAGCAAAAATTACTAAACGCACAGTAAATTTTAATGTAAGGTATAGTAATTTTTTACCCTAATCGAAAGACCGTCCTCGATTTACTGACGAGTATAGTAATTTTTCTTAAACATTTTTCTCCGCGTAGATCATTGAAAGTTGCCCAACTTTCAAAGCCCCAGCATGTCCAGCATCAAAATCAATCGTAAACCCATTCAATAATCAACGAACCCCTCGTGCCACCATCAAACCCGAGTAATATTAAGCAGCCTACAAACCCATAAACGTCCCATAAAACTTAACACCCCAATATAATTCAGACGCTCGAGAGGTCGCCAAAAACGGTGTGTCCTGCAGCGGCTACCGAAATCCCTCGAAATACTCACCGGTCGACTGTAGTCGCTCCTCGGAGTTGGCCCTGGACTCGAGGAGCCGCTGCTCGTGTCGCATCATCAGCAGCCTGAAGCTGAGGTAGTCTATCAGGGCGTCGAGGCCCTGATTCTCCTCGTCCAGGAATTCGCGGACCCATCTGCAACGAATCGGCCGCGGATTATAAGCATATTACAAGTGTAGTTGCGCCTCTTTCTCCCGACGACTTTTTGCGGCTTTTGCGCGTCTCGGCGGAGGAGAGGTTTGATAGCCTACGGTTGGAGAGGCGATTAATTTTGCGCCGCGAGAGACGCGCGGCGTTGGGTGCTTTTCGTTGCGAGGCTAATTTTTTTTTCGTTGCGTAAACGGTGGAAAAATTGTTTTACGGCACTCTCTCGCGCGCTTAGCCGTTTTATATATAATTTTACTGTTATTAGACGCGAGGCGAATTTACGTTTGAGAAATTAATTTTTAAAGCGTCTTACCGCGGGGCTGCGGCGTAAATTTATATTATTGCCGAGGTGCTTTGAATTTCGTAATTTTCGCGGTGTTTGCTTAGTGAAAAATGTGAAAAAAAAATTCCTTATTAAATTAACAGCCGAAGTGGCGTCGAGTTTCGCGCTTTTCGTTTAAAAACATGTTATTTAAAGCCCGGTTAGATCACAGTTATTAAAGAGCACCGATTAACATTCAAATTCATCGATCAAAACCATCAAAGCAACTCCGCGCGGCGGAGCTCTCGCAGTTCGAGAAACGTTTAAGAATGATTCACGATGCATTCCACCCGTTCAAAATCTAATTTTCTTCACGCTCAGCTCTTCTAAATGCAATTATGACATCAACGGATTACCTCAGCACCCGCCGAGGCGTTCGAAATCATATTAATTTGACCCGGAGTTTGCGGTGTTCCGCGAATGCAAAATTTACGATCCATAAACGCGCCGAGTATATAATATTAACAAGCCGGGCCCCGAAATCAGCCGTTCGAAATTTAATCAATCGAAATCCCGGCTTTCCCTCCGAGATTCCCCGCCGGGAGTAAATACAAAGAATTTCAGCGGGTATATAGAAACTTGCGAAATTCCGGCTCTCGCAAAGGAGGGAAGGGAAGTTTGAGAGGGGCGATTGCATAACTCGACTTACTCGATGTGATTCGTGCGCAAGGAGATCTCCAGGTCTCGGAGGACTTGCGTGGAGGTCGACTCGCCGACCATTTTCCTCTTCTGGAAGAACGTAAGGAAACGATACGACTGTGTAATAAATTAGTAGAGATTTTTATTCGTGCCCCTCGTGATGTGATGAGTTGTGTTTAAATTGAACCAAAAAAATTGAGAGAACGAAAGTAAGAAAAAAAGGCATTCCTTTTATGCTTGTGGCAATTTCGTGATTCGAAATTTAAACGATATTGGATTACTTGTGTTTGAGGTGTTTGCTATTCGCGGTAAGAATTTCGCTGAAAATGCTATTATATAGAAATGGACTAGAAAATAGATAGAACGTAATAATTACTATAAGGATTTGTTGTTGTTTAAATCATTCGTTTTTATTTTTTGAAAATCAACAATGATTCGAAAAGGAAATATGCTGTAACAAATCTCATTCATAAATAGTCACACGATATTTTTTATTATACCTTTTACGTTTCTAATTTGCTTCTTTTTCTCTCACTGTAAGCGAAGTATTTCATGATACAAAATGCTACAAAATGCTTCAATTTTTTATAAAAAAAAAACAATAAAATTGCCCAGATGAAATTTTCTCGATTTTTAGTTTTCAAAAAATCCTGCAATAAAGTATAAGTAAACTTGTTTCATTTCCCGCCAAGGTTACACCTCTTAACTACAAGTAATCCTTTTCCCGAATTCAAATCAGCTGCTCAAAATCAATAAATTCAATTTTCAAACCATCAAAATAAACGAGGAAGAACGAAAAAAAAAAAATAACAAACAAAAAATAAAAAAAATAACGTCGAAGATTCGCTGCTTACTCGATGACTCCTCGACGCTTTTGGGTCCAGGTACGTCCGCAGTTTCGCCAGGTAGTGAGACGGCGGACCTTTGGCTTGAACCCTTTCCTGAAACGGAACAATTTCAATTTGAAATTCCCGCCTTGTGCTCCCCGAATCTCGCTTCGGAATCGGATCAAAACGTACAGAATCTTTCTCAAAAATTACGGCAACTCGATCAAAGTCGGCGGCCTCCTCCGCAGTCAGCGTCCCAAATCGAGCTCGCGCGAACATATTCCGGTCGCCGGTCGCCGGAGCAGCTCGCGGGGGGATGCTGCTCTCGCACTTTTGCGCGCTCGGCTCGCATAATAGCCGCCGCCGCGCGACGACTTGCGTTACATATCCGTCTCGAGTTACCCCCGCGCGCAGCCCTTTCAAACGCATATACACGAGAGAGTCGCTCTCCCCGAGAGACGCCGCGAGATACATCCTCTCTCTCTGTTTATCGGCCGAGATGCCGTAGCAAAGAGCGGATTCAGCTCTCTGATGAGACGGCGGATGTGTTTCTTTTTCTCTCGGGTTTTTTTTTCAGAGATCAGCGAGGCGTTCGAGTTGCTCGAGTGCTGCGTCGTGAGTTTTGGAGGAAGTTTTAGAATATGATTTTTAGGAGGGGGCTGGAGGAATAAAACGTTCTTTACAGTGGACATTGGGTGCAAAAGGGTCGATATCAATTAATTCATGTCGTTGAATATTAGGTTTTCGAAATAAAAACTTTTCCGATGCGCGTCCGCGGTTTATTGTGTATACAAAATGATAGAGTTGCACGTCAATATTATGAATGATAATCACAAGTTACAACAGCGCGTATAATTAAAGCTGCCTAATTGCCCGCGAAGACAATATAATGAAAATGTTAAACTTTATACAGTCCACCGATCATTATATTTATTAATAAAGTATATAATCACAATAGCAGCTCGCTTCGCCGATTCGCGCAAATCCCATTTCGCAAGATTAGACAATCGGATCGTCAATTAGCCAATCTCCTCCGCAAAGCGAAAAAAGAGACTCTCTCGCGCGCGTCAAAAAACAATGTATCACTGCTTTCGTACACGCCGAAGCTCAACGAAACCGTACACACCGACGCGTCCCGCCGATTACGCGCACAAAAACGCGACGCTTCCACTCGAACGGAGAGAGATTACGCAATACCGGCGGAGAGCTTCGAGCCCCGATAAGGCCTTTTTTCCAAACAATAACAAAGCGGATGATCGCGGCTCTGAAAACAGCTCGGAGCGCCGATATGGACGACTAGCTGCTGTGCGAGCGATTGGGAGAGATGCGCGATGAGTTTTGAAGGGCGCGGGATGGATTTCGATGGGGAGCGACGAGTGGAGCTTGTGATTTTAACGGTTTTGGGAAGGACTGGGTTTTGTTTTCGTGTAAATTATTGTTTTAGGGAAATTTAAACGTTACTTTAGCAGTGAGGTAAATATTATATTTAATACACTGAGAGAAGAGTTTAGTAAAAATTACCATACTGTCTAGTAAGGCCACCGCAGACTGTCAAAACCAAAAAATTTACCAAACAGTATAATTTCTTATAAAGTATAGTTATTTTTTTGAGTTTTGACAGTCCGTGGTGGCTTTACTAAACATTTTGGTAATTTATACAAGATTATCTTTAATTTTTTCTTCTCTCAGTCTAAATTTTTTTAAACGTCCGCTTTTTAATTTGTTTTTTAACCGAAAGTAAAATGGAAGCCAATTAAAACCTAAAAGAAGCGGCGTTTTACATTAGCCAAATTGTTCTCCTCGCCTTGACGATCGTCGCGTGCGCTCGTACAATTAAGAATTATATTCTTGCCGTTAAGAGCAGCGCCCGCATTGTTTTGACAGCGGCGGAAATATTCGTCGCGTCCACGAATTGCGAATGAAAAATTATTATGGCGCCTACATCCGTAACGTTATTTCTTCTAATTAATTAACCTTTCCTCACGAAAATTCTCCTGAATTTCCCGACTATTCGACGAGCTGGCGGTTTTAACGGTGTTCCCCGCTGAATTTATTGCTACGGTTAATTGCCTTTTCCCAACTGCTCCATTAAACTTTATCTTTACGGCACTCGAAGGAAATTTAATACAACTTTATTTCGCGGAATATACATTTTGATACCCGAACTGAAATTTCAATTTCTCAACAAAACCAGCCAAAAGCCGCCAACAATAATAAAACAGATTCAATTAACGATTGCAAAATCCATCGAGCGCTTTACTGCCGTCCTTCCCTTATCGTAAATTACTCGTAATCCGCCGCTAAAGATAAAAGCAAACGCGACTCCGAGCCCGTGATAATCGAGCGGCTCTTTTTCGCCGGCCTCCCTCCGCGAGTGAAAGCAGGTTAGACCCCCGAAACGAATTCCGATCGGGCGCCTTAGCGATTTCTTAGGCAAAGAGCGCGGAATCTATACTCACTTGGTCGCATATGATGTCCCATTTCTTCTCGTTGTCGTACTGCTTGAGGAGCTTGGCCTTGTCGGGGGGGAGATCCATCGAGGCCTGAAACACAAAGTGACAAGGGCATGAGGACGAGTCGTCAAGCCGCAGAGGGAGAGAGGGGGGCGGGAAAGCCGCGTGTGCGCGTATCTGCTTACGCGCATTTTTTTGCTGGATCGCTTTTGTGCGACCGCGAGAGAGAGAGACAGAGAGCTAATTTTAGACAGGTTCGAGGAATCGGAGGCGAGTCGATATTGGCTTTGTTAATTCGAGCCTGATGATGCCTCGATTCCTGATTTAATGCGCGAGCAAGTGCAGAACGGTTTGAATTGGGAAAAAGTATTATGATTTATTTTTGAGTATGAATTGAAGAACTTTTGTGGGAAAGTGGGTTTTGTGTAAACGTTCGTTAAAAATTCGTTAAGACTCTTATTATAAAAATGACAAAAACATTTATAAAATTTTTATAACATTGTATTATTGTTTCATTATTATACATATTCCTGTAAATATCTATTAGAATAGTGGATTAAAAGCTTAATTGGCCTGCACAGCAGTAAAATGTAAGAAAACACCAACACCACATTGGATCCCAAACCGCTCGCCGCTCCGATCAATCTCTCAATTCAAAGAAATTCCCCAGACGTCCGCCCTCCAAGTCCTCATACCGAAAACCTCCCACGCCATCCCGACACGTGCAGCAGGTCAAAAAACACCCACACATCCTCCGCCGTCCGGTTCACTCCGACGCATCATCTCGCGGCGGACGATTGCGCAAGCTGCAGCGGCGGCGTGACGTCATCGCGCACTGCCCTCGCCGACTTTTCAATTGCCCGGAGTCGCGAAAAGAGAGGCTCTGCGAATTCGAGAGGCGGCCTTGCGGACTGAGACGAGCTTCCGATTGTTCTCGGCCGGAGGCGCGATATTAAGGAAGCGGAGCTCGTTACGGGGGCACTTCGGGTCGGCGCGAGGTGAAACGCGACGGAACGGTGCACTGAGGAGTAGTTTTTTCAGGTGATAAAAGGCGTTTTTTAAAGCTTCTGTACAGAAGATCAGGATGGACGGTGGAGTTTGAATTTACGCAGTGCGGTAGGACAATAATTTCAGCATTTAAACGGAGAAATTTCCACTCGGATATCGGAGCATTAGACCGGCCGACGTATTAATTTGCATATTCGGTTTAGAAGAAGCTGTTAAAATGACACCCGATCTGTTTACCGGGCAATGAGGATTAGCGCGCATAATAATCTTATTATATATGCGACGTTTACGAGCGACTTCCGTAATAACAAAACGTCGACTTTCTAGTTGTTAGTGGCGACTTAAAAACACGGAGTCTGACGAAATGCATTATTAATTCGACGGGTTTTTATATCAAGCGTCAAAGCATAAACACTCCACTCAAAATACAATATTGACAAAATTTCCATATTTTATAGTATTTTTCATGAAGATATAAAAAAATATAGTAAAGTATACTAATTTTTCGGCATAAGTTCCTGAGAAGCACTCGTGTTCAATCGACCCTCTCCTCCGCGAACCCCGAACTCCTCCGATTCCTCCCATCCACGTCGAATTCCTTGCAAATCGCAAAAAACATCGACTTCCAAGTAAAGCCACCCGGCCGCAAAACCCCCCCTCGTCGCTCCTCGCGGCGATCCCCGTCATTATCGTCATCGCCGGATGCGGAAGCGTAGCCGCGTGACATCAGTCCTCGACTACTCCGGGCAGATACATAAGTACGCCGCGCGCAGAGCTAATCGCTCCCCGCGCGGAATAATTAATCTGGCCCGCTCTTAGGAGAGAGAGCTTTCGCACGAGCGGCGAACGTATAAATCAACGAGGCCGCGCGGCGATGGACGGCCGGGGAAATTCGAGAGAGAGATATACTTTCTCCGGACTGCACGCAGCCGCACTACGGTAATTACTTTCTCCGCCGGGCTTCTGGAGCGACGTTTGACCTTTCTTTCTTTGTGACAGCCCACCTGATTTCTCGGCTACTCTTTGCGGCACCGCGGCTTACTGTAACGAGGTTTCGGGAGCGAGCCGCCTCGATTTTACTGATTTTCGGGCCTCTTTTTGTACCGGCGGTGCGTCGTGATTTTCAATTTTTGCGGTTTCGGTCGGCAGTTGCATTAATCAACTTGTTGAATTAATGTACGCGACGACAGGATTTAATATTCGGGAAAATAATCGAGGGGCGAATAACGTAAAAGTTGGACCGATAATATGACATTATTTTTATTCCCAAAATTCGCCCAATTAAAGTGTCTCCTGTAATTATTTAAAGCAGCACCGCAGTTTATATATGCATACGCGCACTTGTTGAGTCGCGTACAAAAGAGTTAACTGTACCGAGTGTAACATTAATCGCTCGAACTGAAGTTTAATGAGATACTGACTCCCGTGTTGTGTCTTGCTCGTTTACCCTTTCTCGTTTAATGAGGTATAATTGGATTTAAATTGACAGAGAAATGTGTAATTTCCCCCCATTTGTCGTCGAGAAAAACTGCGGTTTACACTTAAACTTATTTATTTAGCAATTACGGTTTGACTGGTCGATATAATTCATACCAATTTACTAAGAAAACAAAGGTGTCCATTTTCAAGGCGACAGAACCGCTTTTCCTCGCTTTGCCGACCTTTTTTTTTTTATTTAAAAAAAAAAATTACACCCATTTCAATGTGACACAGAGTTACGTAAACGCAGAAAGCGTCGGACACACAAACACACACTTTTAGCGTCGCGGCGCCACGGATTTCTTTTTGCTCGGCGCTTCGAGCTTCGAAAAGCTCGTCGAGGTGTCAGTTTTCGGAGGTGCACTTAAAGCACTCAGGAGAGCAAACGAAGCCAGCTGCGGGAGCCGGCCGAAAGAGTCGATAACCCCGCCGGTCGACGTTGAAATATCGACACGAGGAGCCACGTTGAAGGTACGTTAAGCTCCTGCTAAGTAGAGGAACGGACAGGAAGGAACAAGGAGTCTACGTGACTCGCCAAGCGAATCGAGGAATTTCGTATCCGTCGGAGACTCGATCATAATTTTCAGATGGACAATTTTAAGTCGACGGTCTTTTGGTGCAATATGTTATAGGTGTATATATTTTTTGTGGGAGAATGAAACACTGCACACAAATAAATTTAAGACAAATAGTCGTATATGTATTTAATAAATCACTTTCGACAGAACCACTTACTCAATAATAGTTTCTTTACTCGTTTAAGCCCCTCTCACTTTTAAGTCTCTTTTCACCAACAGCAACTCTAAAAACACCACTCCAACACAACCAAAATCCCGCAACCACTCCGATTATTTAAAGTGTAAAGCCTCAAAAACTCCAATTTTTATGTACACAACAACGCGGCTTAATCGAACGAGCTCGGAAATAAGACTGATTTATTTCAAATTACTCAACAAGTACGCAGACACGAGAATACAATAATAAACTTCTTAAGAAATCAAAACAATTAATCGTAATACTCGTCGTCCCGTCGATCGTCCCATCGGCTGCTAATCTGCGCCTGTAAACAAACTCTATTTAAGAGTTGCGCGCTTCGCTATATAACATTTCGTCGCAATAAATAGTGCGCGCTTTTCGTTGGAAAGCACTGATTCTAAATATAAAATTGCAAAGTTCAATCGGATTGACAATAATAGATAACTAAACGTACGATAAATCTTTCAATACCATTACATCGCAAAGCTATTCTTAAATTAAAAGAACAACCCTTTTTATTACGAAATAACACCTTACGCGGCGAACGACTTCCGTAAAAGGGGACCATTTGCCTTTGCTCTTCTTGCATCATAAACTCTGAGCATTTTCCCGAGCATACAAGTCCGCGCCGCGTAAATACAAGAAAAGCCGCCGTCGTCGTCGTTCTCGAGTCCGACAGACAATTTCCGGAGGACGAATGACCCAATAAAACGGCGCTGCCGTACACACAGAGACTCGACTCCCCTTTTCCAGCCTCTGCTCAAAGCCAGCCGGCGGAATCCGTCATAATGTCTCTCCGCTCTCCCGGCGAATCGGGAATCAAAGCGAGCCGCGAGCATCTCCGCTCGTTGTTATCCGGGCGACTAATTTGAACGACGAAAAAAGAAGAGGGAACTGGCGCCGCGCTGTCCGTTTCCGTCTCATTATCCGACGCGACTCTCTTCCTCTTTTTTTTTGGGCATCGATTGCGGATGCGGATATTGGGAGTGCGGAAGTGTCGCGATGGATTTTTTGGAGTGCTCGCTTTGTTTGTGATCGATTCGCTGCCTTTTTTCATTGTTCGAGCCCTTTTTTTTCAAAGCGGTGGGAATCGATGGTTTTTGCGATATTTTAGAATTTTTAAAATGTCGTTAAATTTAGAATTTTTAGTATGATTAGCATAATTGTTCCGTTTCAACGCGTTTGGCATTGAAGCCCGATAAGGATAAGTGCTACTTTAAACCGTTGGAAGTTGTTAACGGCAAGAATAAACGCGTGTCATAATCGTAAATTTACCAGTTTCAGTTCAAGGAAGCCTTGGCTGTCAAAGTATCTTAATACACTCGACACATCGCCTCTTCCCACTAATTCATTTCGCAACGTTTTACACGCAAAATTAAAGATTCCCGCAATTACTACTCACGCGACGCGGCGCAAAAAATCCCTCGTTTCCAAGCAGATAAACCCGTTATATTCCTCAGGAAGCAGATTTGCCGCGAGTCGACGACGTTACATCACTTGCACTCGCCTGGCAGATTACTCATTCATGCCCCCGGCGGCATTGCAAAAATCCGTGGTGTACGTCAACGGCTGATACTCGGGGTTATAAATAAACCTCATCGAGACGAGCGAGTCGTCGCGCCGACTCCTCCCCCCGCGTGATCTCACGCGCCACTTGCGCGCTGCGCGGTGCGCGCAAAAAGCACAAGTGCTTCTAGCGCCGAGAACGGCGTGCAGCGCAGTGCATGAAAGACGTCCTGTTCGAAATCTGGCGAAAGACGAAGAATAAGAGGTCCTCCTTGCCAAATCGAGCGATTAGCCGGTCGGTCTCTCTTTTTCGGCGAACAATGGAAAGAGCGATAATAGCCATTGTCCTCCGCGGGTTCGAACCGCGCCTAAAGTGTGCTTTACCAGGCCGGGGTGTGCATATAACGCGGGTCCGGGAAAAAATCGATTTTTCAGCCGAGCGCAAAACAGCCGCGGGCGCGAAACAATGAGCCGCTCGGCGCGATTATCTCAAACACCGGCGGCACCTTTCTGCGATATACAGTCGGAGAATATTCAGGGCAATCCAACGTTTCAATTAAAAGCGGCGAAAGAGACATCGCGGCGCGAGCAGCGGCAGAGGCAATAAATCATCGCCGCCCGGTCAAAGACGGAACAATGGGACGACGAGCTCCGTGCACCGGAAGTTTGAGAGTGACGTCACTTGCGACTGCTGCTTTTCAGCCTGTCCACTCGAACTTGACGCGAGAGTCCAGCGAGGCTGCCTCTCTCGCTGTGCGGGGGGCTTGTGTATGCCTGCGCACTGGACGACGATCGAATGCAGTGCGGATGGAGGCTGTTTTTTTTTATGCCGATGGGGGCAGGAATATTGCGGGGTTGCGGTTTGGTTTGGTTACGGAGCGATTGAGTGATGTTTAGAAGGAGATTGATGTCTTTGTGGAAAGAGGGTGGCGATGATTAATTGGAGATGCTTGTGATATATGTCATTGCGTACTTTCCAGATTTCTGATTCAAGTCGTGACGTAAAGTAATATCACGAAGCGAAATATAAAATCTTAAGTATATAATATTGACTGTTAGATAAAGTCAAGATGTCAATCAATATCATAAAAAAACAATCAAATTTCAATGAAAATAGATATATGCAAAGCATATATACTTTGTATCCACGTCGGAGAGACTATAAAACGTTTCAATTCCACCGAACAAGGAGCCCCATTCATTTTCCCGAATAATACGAAAATTCCCGGACTCGGGACAAAGAGCCTCACTTGAGTCGTCCTCGTCGTCCCATCTCCCCACCCCACGGAACATCCATTCACCGAAGCTTCACTCTCCGCCTCGATTTCTAAAATCAAAATATTATCTCGACCGCACGCACCGAATCTCCATCACAAAGCAATATCGCGACGCATCGAGGACGCGGGGGACCCTCCTGCACGAACCTCCGCATTCAGCCGGCGGCGCTCCTGATAAATCAATCAGATATGGTAATTAGCGGGGAAACGTGGCGCGGACCTTGAAACCAGCGCGCGAAAAGCCGGCCAGTACAGCCGGGGAAACGTGACCGCGCATAACGTCGTCCGCCGTTTCCGCGGACCGGGAATGTCCCCCGGACGGGGCCTCTTTTCGGAGAGGCGAATATCACGCTGGGAATTTACATTAGAAAGCACGGCGGGAGCTGCTACTTTTGGCTCTCTGGGTAAATACGGGATCGAGACTCGGGTGTAATTGTCGGGTCGCGCCGTGTTTTCACTTCAAATATTGACTTTTGGCCGGCTTTTCCGGTTATGGACGCATTGAAGATCTCGGAGATGTGGAAGCGCGGAGATAAGGAAATTAAGTCGATGACGTCTCTTTGTTTGCGAGTAATTCAATTTTGAAAACGTCGCGTTAATTTCGATGATTCAGACCTGTTTTTTCCGAGTTTTTGTAAACAAGCGTATAAACTCCATACATGACAAATCTAAATTTCTTTAACGTATTCAAATGAAATCTGTAGCCGTAAATCCTCTTTCACCGAGACCATTTCATTGAAAACACGCATAATCCACCCGACGAACATTCTTCATCGAGCCGAGTCCATTCAGCGCGTCGACCCATCCGACTAAACACATCCCCGTCGCATTTTCCGTATACACAATCCACCCTCGCGAAAGCGCGACAAATATTTACTCGTTAAGCACACGTATATACCGCGTCACGAAAAAAAAAATCCATTTAACCTGCACCCCGTCTCGCCGTCATTTCCCCGCGCGATAAGCGAGCCGCAAAATCGAGGGAAACGCGCTGCGCAGACCGGCTCTCTCTCTCTCTCTCTCGCATTTACCCCGCAAATTCTTCAGAAAAGAGAGAGACAGATATAGCTGCACCGGCATAAGCACAGCACGGCGACCCCCGCCGTTGCCGCTGCTGCAGCAACCCCCTTTTCCGCGCGCAGAGAGAGAGAGAGAGAGAGTTTACCGCGCGCACAGAGGGTTAAAGCCAGCCGGCTCAACCACCAATTACTCCCCGGTTGAACTTGAGCGAGACGCGCGGAGCGACGAACTCGCGCTAAATAAACGGCCCTCTCTCTCTGCGCGGGGGGGGACAATCGATACGGCGACCCGAGCGCACAGAAGCGAGTCGAGGGTAAATAGCGAGGGGGTGGGGGGAGAGCAGCCCGACCGGCGGATTGGTATAATTTTTTGCGCGGAAAGCCTGCAGTTCTCGTCGATTTCCCGGCGAGATAAAACGGGCGTCGGGGATCGAGCGGAATGGCTGGGACGGGATTTTTTTTTTGGGGTGGTTTCAATCGAAGTTGCTAATTGGGGTTCGGTGAGGAAGCGACTTTTGATGGGTATTTTTTTCTGAATTTAATGCTTTTACGGATCTAGCAATGCTTGCAGGTCGTAATGACCCTTGATTGCTAAGAACTATAATACCAAAAATCGATAAAATTGCAGTTACCGCGATTGCCCCATGATTCACCAACCCAAAGTTAGCTTTCTGAATCGCCGCCAAGAGCAATTAACCGAAGCTTTGAAACTTTCGTTCAAAGACCTCAATGCAGACCGTTTATCCGCGGACGTTCGACGACTCTATCAAACTCCCGCGACAACCGCCCGTTTCGCGAAACAGCGGAACGGAGGGGTGGAGAAACGAGAGGGCGACAATCCCCCGTAAATTTTTGATCGGACTCTCGGCAACAGATGCGAGAGACGAACGGCGAATACACTCGGGAGAGAGAGAAAAAAAGTCCTCTCTCGCTCTCGCGGAGAGCTTGTTTGCTTAATACCTGCAGCTTTTATGCGGGGCCGTAAAGATAACGGAGGAACGCGGCGCGCGTCGTAAAGCGGGCCGAGCGAAGTAAACACGTGCCGAAATTCGCTGCAGGCACGCGGCGGCCGGGTTTCCCTCCCACGCGACCCCCTCGTCGCACTGCGCCAAAAACCCCGTATAGCCGGACAGATCGTCGGCGCTGAACTTTTTTTTCTCTCTCTCTCTCTCTTTGGAATGCCGGCGGGTTAATGCAAGCTCGTAAAAAAAGGCATTTCGACTGCGCTGCGAGAGCGGAAGGCACACGCTGCGAACTTGATGGAAAAATCGAGTGCCAATTGCTGGGTTATATAAATGTTGGGCTGCCACCGCGGGGAAAATTTTATCGCGCGATTATTGTACTTGTAAGGTGATGGCGGATGGCGCACTTGGATATTTTTATGACGATTGTGGAATTGAGGTTTGGAGAAAATTCTTTTTTGAAAAAAACTAGGCTGTTCCCGGTGCGCATCTCGCGCCGAAATTTGCATTCGTTATTCACTTTTTTTTTAGAATTCGATAAAAACGATCGATTTCGATTTTCTCGACTCGAGATCGATAATATCGCGTGGTATAGAAAAGGGAAGGGATGGAAGGAGACAAAAAAATGAATGTCGAATACGACACAGCGGCGCGCGATGTGCGTTTGATTTCTATCCTCCATTAACATTTGAGGAAGTGAACGCGATTAATCTTAATTAAGAGTTTCTTTAATTTGAACTAAAATTTAGTCAAGCTTAATATAAGCGTTAATATAAACGATAAGTGAGTGCGTTTTTCAAATGGCGTCAAATAGCAATGCGCTTCACTGTGATTGTGCAGATCACAAAATACCATTGTACAATGCTACAAATGTTGAAAGCTGGAAGGAAGACATGGAAGCAATTCTCGAAAAACGGTCGCTACTTTGTGTACTGAAGGATACAAAGATTAAAAAGAACGACAGGGAGAACAAGGAATGTCGCGAATTGATAATCAAGCACATCGCAGACGTTTACGCTGGATTTGTCGAAGAGATAAGATTGGCCCGCGACATTTGGCAGTTTTTAATCGATTTCAACGAAAAGTTCGTAATCCCAAGTTCAACCTCCTATCCTCAACCTCTTATGCTCAAAAGATGGTTACGGCCATTTGATACGGAACTTGACGCACGTGATCGAGATTTTTTATCTTCAATTAAAAGTCCATATATTAGAGAAATGATGGCAGAATGTTTAAAGTATGGGCGTACCCATGAGTTTGAAGAGGACGTTGCACTGTTCAAAACGATTTACCAAGATGGCAATTCGTCAGATGATGAGTAGGTGTCGCAGTTTTAAGCCTAAAGATTATTTTTTTATACAGATTATTATAAATTTAATTTCTTGCAATTATTTGGTTAGTGTAAATTATATATTAAGAATAGATTTTGATTAAAAAATCTAATGATAACATGTGTTATGAGGACTGATAAATATAAATTCTTAAATATAGCGTATTAAAATATTTTTTCAATTAATACCTTGTTAGTTTATGTCTGTGAAATGTTTATGTAACAAATAAAAATACGTATATGTAATTTATACAAATGTTGTTAATTTCTAACCTATAAATTTTATAAACTTGAAGAAGGTGCTCTGCTTCAGCAGAAATCAATACTTAGTCTCTACCAAATAATGCCGATAATCGACTTAAAATAATTATTATAAACGGTTTTTTCGATGCTTAAAATTCGACTTTACGCCCTGTTTTGCAAAATACGCGCGTGAATAAGAGGCGCCTGAAGTTATAAAAAATCCTAATTTTTCACAAAATACATATTTTACCTTTTTGAACGTTTTGAAAAGGGTCTACAATATTTTTCATCGAGTTTTTTGTTACTGAGATAAAAAAAAATGATGTATTTAAATATACGTTACCACTTATGAAAAGCATTGCCATAATTCTTAAAAGGCTGCGAAAATATTTTTACCGTATCTGATAAAAATTAGAAATTTCACGTCCGAGCAACATTTGATCTTTATAATAATTAAATCTTTGTAATAAATAAATAGCGATATTACAATTTAAATAAATTTTGTTGCATTTCAATTCCATATTTCCGAGCCTAATTTAGAACGATTATTTATTAAAAAGGCGCAACGATTGCATTCAAGGCAAATGCCAAAATAATCGGGTTCCCTGCTTATTTCCAGCGATGCGCTGCTTCTTTCGCAAGAGCCATCTATTAAAGCCAATATATATGATTATCGCGACAATCAGCTGTAAACAAAGTGTAAATACGTCCCCGAGAAAAAAAAAGAAGCTCGCGACAATATCGCGTCTCTCTGGATTTCCGTTAATCCGAGCTTACCGTCCATAAAACGGCGATTTTAGCGTCCACGTTTCACGTCGAGAGCCGCGCATAACTAATAACTCTCTCTCCGATCCGGCGGCGGTTATTTTTCTCTCCGCCGTCGGATCGTAATTCGACGCGGCGCGTAATTGCGCAAATGATTGGGCGTTCCCTTTATATGGGTGGAGGTGGCGATGTGTGCAACGGAGAAAGTTTTCGAATTGTCCGCCGAGCTGCTATGTCGATGTGGGGGCTTTTCTCTCTCTCTCTCTCTCTCTCTCTCTCTCTCTCTCTCTCTCTCTCTCTCTCTTTCTCTCTCTCTGTCAGCGTTTTTCCGGTTTGCTGCGTTAAAGCCGCGGAGCACCGTAATTAATTTTGATTTTATAGCTTAATTTTACTTTCACGCTGCGCGCGGAGGAGTGGAGCTGCTTTTTGACGGGGGGAATGGTTGCTGCCTCTGTTTTGATGTTTATACTTTCGCGGTAAGTTGGTAATTGTTGGTTGGCTGTATCTCGGTAATGTCGTTGAATTAAATAATTAGAAAGATTTCCTGCTATGGTAAATAGTAATTAGGAACTTTGTAAAAAAAGGATCTCGAATCGACAACTAACGATGTTAACAATGAAAGTAATGTATAAGATATATTGTCGAAAAACTTTCTTTGTCTCTGCTATTTAGGAGAAAAGCAGAGACAACGAGAACTTCAAGAAAACACCATTAAAACTTAATTAGGAACCGAACTACAATCCCAAAAGAAAACAAAACCACCATTAAAACTTAATTAAAAGCAAAGTACAATCCTAACAGAAAAGAAAAAAAAACTACAATATCAGCCTGGAGGGCTTCAATTATCGAGAATGTCACGCAGACGCCACGACGGCTTATACGTGGTGTCGCAGGTCTTTTTCCCTATATTGCCTTCCCTCCGGTGTTCTCCCCCCCAATTCCTCGAGGACGGAATAAGGCGACGATGCCCCAATCAGACGCGCGACCCCTCGATTCTTTCCCCCCGCCGGTAAATGAAAAAAACTTATGGCCGGGGAGCTTTCTTCGGTGGGAGCAATTCACTTTTTTCTCGAGAGTCGCCGGATTAAGGCTGAAGGGTCTCGTCGTTTCGGTTTGCGGGCTGTGAATCTGTATTTGATTTTTGGGGGGCTATGAATTTCTTATTCCGTTGTTGCCGTGAGCGAGATAACCTTTCTTAAAGAGCGCGTCGCTAATTATTGTCTGCGGCAAGGCAATAAATTTTTTATCAGCGCATTAAAAAATATCAACAAAAACACGCAGTTTCTAAAAAAGAACTCGTTAAAAGATACTTGCAATTATCAGTCGATCTAAATATACACGGAGAAAAATGTTTAAGAAAAATTACTATACTCGTCAGTAAATCTAGGACAGACTTATTAAAATTTACTATACGTTTAGTAATTTTTGCTAAACTTTTAATAAAAATTGCTAAAAATATAACAAAAATTAATATAAAGTACATTAATTTTTACCTAATTCAAAGTCTGTCCTCGATTTACTATAACGAGAATAGTAATTTTTCTTAAAACGTTTCTCTCCGTGTATTACATTCTCAATTCATCGATAAACTTCGTGCCAACAGTATCACAAACGTTCATGCTTAAAAAAAAAACCAAGAAATCTCATCGCAGACGTCACACCGCTCAAAACCTCTCCGAGTTCCCACCGAAATCTCCATCGTCTCTCGCTACCGCTCGTATAACGTATATAAGATGTGTCACCCGGGGGGTGGCGTCGCGCCTCCGCATTGGCCGCTCAATTGTTCCTCATTGAGACACGTCAGCCGGCGCCGCTTCGCGCTTCTTCGGGGAATATGTTCGAACGTGCGCGCGGCCGAAAGCCGTCACAGCCTCCTAATGGGTTCGAGGAGAGACGCGGACACACGTCGCCTGGCCGCGATACATCACGCGGCAGCAGCCTCGAAAAGTAGTCGATACGCGGCTCCTCGTAAGATGGATCGCCGACGGAGTTTGCCTCTTTTGCTCTATTCGGTTTTTGCTGTCGAGGCGACTCTGGGAGCAGGAAGTGTTCTGGTCATTTTTTTTTTTGACAGGGCTATCAGAGGCGGTGGTTCAGTTGGTGTTTAAAGAAGTAAACATCGATAATGTCAGTGATATTCGAAGATGAGATGTAAAATTATGGATTTTTTAAGGAAAAATGGAGAATATTAAAATAAAAGAAACTATTACTGTATTTTTAATGATATTTTGCTCAGCGTCGCCATCAATCTCTTTTATTTCAATATTAAAACCTTCGACTGTCATTAGCCTCGGATTTATAGCCCCGAAAAAAAAGGAAACACCGAAACAACTGTCGAGGGCCACCTCAACAAAGGCAATACTACATCGGCTGGCTTTTCGAACAAGAAAAAAAGAAAAAAAAAGTTCCTTTCCCGCGGCGATGCATATAAAAGTGTTGTTCCCTCCGCTCTGTGTGTGTGTTTACCACTTCAAACTTTATGCCTCGATTGTCCGATGCCATGCCTCATCGCCTACGCAGTAAAAGTCCGCTAATAAATATCACTTGCTCGTACGCGCGTTAGATGGAAATCTTCGACGCCATTTACGCTTTAATGTATATTGTTTGAGAAACACCTTAGCGGAGAGAAAGATAATTAAATATGCCGAACCGTTCGAATTTTAATAAAAAAAACACGCGTTCTATCGAACTCCGGAGTTAACGAACGAAGAGCCGCTCGAACGACTGATTTACATTCTTTTAAACGCCCCCGAAGACAGTAAGCAGCCTCGATCCCGGCCTCATTAATCCCCATAAATCCAGCGGGGCGACTCACTAATTACCAGTCCTCCTCCACCCTCCCTCGAAAACAAACTCGCGCAGCCCTCCCCCCTCCCCGCCGTCGAAGACGGACGATCTCCGAGAGCGGCGGCGACTCTCATCCGGGCGGATCTCCTTATTGCCCCCCCCGGCGGATTCTCTCTCCGTTCAACGACTCGGCCGCCGCCACGGTCCGTAAAGCCTCAATGGGCGCGAGAGGTCTAAAATTAAGTAATAACGTCACAGAGCGGTTAAGTGAGAAATAGCATTTGCAACTCGAGAGATATATCCGCGAGGAGGAGGAGGTGGAGGAGGAGGAGGCTGCCGCTCTCTAACGATCGGGGCCCGCGAGTTCGAGCGATGATAAAAAGGGGCGAGGACGGGCGCCGGGGAGACGGAAATACGGGCCGCGAGAAGGCGGGAGATGGTTATCTCGCCGGGGGTTGTCGGAGTGTATACGAGCTCGGCGATGTTTTGTCGTTGGCGCTCTGTGTGTATAGGAGAGAGGTTTCGCGGTGGTAATTAACGGTGGGTTTGAGGAATCGAGCCTTGCTGCGGAGTGGAATTAAATTCGCGCTTTTTCATTCGGTAATCAATTCGTAATTCGTAGTAGAATATTTTTACATTTTTTCTTTCACAAGGATTATTCGCGCTTTTTTCCTTGATTGTTAAAGAATCGGAGTTGTAGCTTTTGTTAATCATCGCTGATACGCGGATTTCTCGGTAATTAATCAATCGAGTCAGGCGGAAGGAAAATTTATCAAACTACTTTTGCCAATGTCCATTAACGATATACATTGCATCTCTAATAAATCGATTTCCGTATATATCATCCCAGACTTCGTACCTCCGATAAGACCATCGAAAATTATGCAAAACCCAGCAAAAAAGTAACGCGTTCGAAATGTTAGCGATAGCACAGTAATAAGCAATGAGCCGTACAGTTTTGCAACATTTTTAACAAGCCGCACATTCTGGTTTTCCTCGTCGGCCGACCGGAGAGAGAGAGAGAGAGATAGAGAGATTTTGCAACTGCGCATATTCACAACCAGCTGGAATATAAAGGAACGCCACGCGGCACGTAGAGATGAAAATTCGAAGATAACCAGAAATTAGCTCGTCTCTCGTTTTCCCCGCGTCGGATGCTTATTACGTTCGGTTTCGCGAGTCGGGCCGTTTAACCTCTTGAACTTCAATTAACGTTTCTCTCGGTAATAGCCGCGTGTTGCACGGCGTCTTTTAGATACTTTTTCCGAACCCGGCAGCGCCGATAAAACGGTTAATTGGTTTATAGAGGAGAGGGGCGATTCTACGGACTGCACCGCGCGGAGATAAGATTGCGCTTGATGAACAGGTGAAGTAATTGCGCCGATAACGTCGACGCGCGCAAAGCCTTAATCAAATTAGTATACTCCACTTTAGTCGTTGTATACTCGCGCACAATGCCTCGAACGTACAACAGACTCTCAATTCGACGAGGCACAATGCCGGAGATCCGTCAATCCTGCCGCAGTCAATGCATCGCGAGAGAGAGCCTTGCATAATGGGGAACTCTTTCAGAGCCGCTCCGCGCTTTTCAAGGGGTCAAGACGGAGCTGACTCGAATTCAGAGAGTTAAACGGGCGTCAAGTGGCTCGGTGTCATTGCACCTCTCCGACACAAAGTGTGTCCGCTCGCTGTGTATTATGCTCGCGAAGCAGCCCGAAGTGAACTCTCGCGCAAACGGACCTCGGCGCACGGAGAGCTGCCCAGATGGATATCGCCGCGGGAGAGATTAGATTCGCCGGGAATGCCGCGCGGGACGGCAGGGGGATATCTTTCAGGTAGCGAAACAATGCTGCCGCTGCCCGCGGACGATTGTATCCGAGGCGCATGCGCGGCTTTTGCCCGCATGTAAAAATCAGCGGGGATATTAATGCGCGGCTTCTTCTCTCTCCTCCGCCGAGGAGTTCTCGAATTGCGGCTCTGATTGTTGAATGTGCGGGGAATTCTTGGCGCGGCGTGGATTATGTATATACCGCGGGATGCTATACGGAGCTGACTTCGATTGCATTTGTAAATTCCGACGGGGCAATTGTTCCCGGCTCAACGTTTTGAAATATATATGTATATCGCGGAATAACTTTTCTGAATGGAATGGGGCTTTTGTTGGTTTTATTGCTTTCCGAGGATTGGTTGAGCCGATTTATGGGTCTACTGGATATGTATTCCGGTGCTTTGAATGAAAGTTGACTGACCGGGTTTCGGTGTTTTGACAACAACAATTATTTTTCGACCGCAGAAGTAATCTGGAGGCAGTTTTAACGCTTCTTTTTTGATTTAACAAACAAATATAAACCTTATTCTCGAGACGCGAAGCAGTAAAAACACTTTCGACACCTCACAAAGAAAGCAGGAATCACCAGACTATAATAGAGACATCCATCTTCCATCGCAAATCCATGAATATACTAACAAATCGACAACAAAACAGCCCATCGAAGTTCTCCATAAAAACAAGCGACTCGCTTCGTCGCGCGCCTCCGCCCACGTCGTCATCAGCACGATTCAAAATCAACTCCGACTCGAAAAAAAAAGGAAGCCTCTCGCGCGGCACGTACCCATCATCCATTCTCCCCTAAACGGCACACTTCCTCGAGAGCGCGCGGGGGGGGGGACGTCCACCTCGCCGGAGCGTTTAGCCTCGTCGCCGCTCCTTCCCGACGACGGGGTCGAGGGTCGCGGGAAGCGGAGAAAGTGCGTGATACTTTCCGCGCGCGCGCGCAATTAGCCTTTTTTTTTTCGTCGGCGGATTCGGGTTAGATTCGCGGTCCGCGAATTGATAGCGAGAGCGCATATCTCGCGGCGGAGGTTAATTTATCGGGGGCCGCGGAGAGGAGTGATTTGTTGCGGGAATAATCATTGCGCTCGGGCTCTTCTGAGAATACGGCCGCGGCGAAATGCTGAGCTGTGGGTGAGATTGGAGCGTTTTTTTTTTTTTTCCAGTGGGCGCGGAGGAAAAATATTTGCATCGGTCCGTGATGGAGAGGTGGCAACTGCGGGAATTAACGGCTGGAATAATCTTTATTCGGAAGCGAGTGAGTACCTTTTTTTGTCCGCCGCTGCGAATATGCTTTCACGAAGAGAAGAGGCAAATACCGCATGAAATAAGATTACCTCTAATGAAATTAAAGCAAAAGTCTTCTCTCTATCCAGCGAGCAATCAAAGCCCAAACCTCCCCCGCGGCATCCCAAAATTCCCACCGCAGCGCCCTAAACTTTTTAATAAGCGCAATCGTCCCTCGCTCCGAAGAAAGAGAAAAAAAAACCCAATCCTCCCCCGTCTCTCGACCCGATATCCGCGCTCGGGTATTCCAGCCGTCTCTCTCTCTCTCTCTCTCCCTTCATCTCGGAAATCTCGCTCTCCCGCGGAAGGTCACTTAAGGTCAGGCGTTCCCGGCGCAGCTTCCGAAAGGGTCAAAGCACGCGCGGAATTGAATAATGCGGCCAGGGGCTGCTGCCGCTGCCGGAGGGGAGGGAAAAGGGCTACGCCCATCCATTTCCTAACCCCCGGGCTGCCCTTCAAAACAGAATATCCGAGCCGAGGGCCGAGAGATGCGATCTCCGGCAGCTTTTAGCGCCGAGAGGACGAAGACCCGAGGCTTATCGCCGCCCGGCGATCCGTTTTTCGTCAATTATCGCGGCAGGCTGCTTTTTAAAGTGGCCCGGAATCGATTAGGGAGGGTTTTTTTGAGCCTGGACGGGAGGGTGATTGATTTCGTTTTAATGCGTCCTTTTCTTCGGAAGCTGCGCACAAAGCTTGTCGGATTTCATTTTCTCGAAGGGCTTTGTGCAGGTTTTGAGAGAAAAAAGTGCACGTTAACGTCCACTTTCATTTATTCTTTGCATATCTACAATATACTTAGATTTAAAGGCTGACTATTGACTAAATATCGCCATCAGTCAAATCGCATTAGAAAGTCGGAAAACCGAAGGAAAAAAAAAGTCCCTTCCCAATTTATCAGAAGACAATGAGACAATACTCGCGACCGGCGCGGAAAAGGCCCCGCGCGCGCCATTGTGCGACACGGCGCAAATCCTCCAAAGACGATAGACTCGTCGGTGCAGCGGGCAGCGTATATCGGCTTCGGTTATACACTCGCGCCGAAGCCCACAATATCCTCGGCGCGGAGAGCGAGAGGCAATCAAAAGGGAGAAACTGCGCATCGCCCGCCGCACACACACTTTTACACACAGACCGCGGGCAGGGAAAAGTGCCGTCGCCGCCGTCGCCGCCGTGTATTTACACAAAGCTCTATTAAGGCGTTCATCCACAATAGACAGCTCGTTATTTCACGCATCAGGAGCTCTCTTCCCCCCTCAGGTACGAGAGCGAGCGCGAGGTAAGCGTGCACGCGCGGGCTATTAATTCCCGCGAGCCGCTCTTTCAAAAGACACCGGAGGAGAAGGAATCGTCGCGATTTGGCGCCCAACAAAGAGAGAAAGCTCGGGGCGCCGCACAAAGCGCCACCGAGCGAAAGAAAGAAGGAGCGATCGCTAATTCGAGCCCTATCGGCCCTTCGATTTCCCCCCACGGCGAGCCGCGATGTGCAGCGGGCCGCGAAGCTTCGGTTAGTTACGCACTTATGATTTCCCGGCGGCGGCGGGCGGCGTCGAGAAACCTCCTGCGAGGCCAAGTGCACACGGCACAGGCTGAGGGCCGCTCCACAAAGCCGGGAAACGGGGACGTGGTCGAGTAACTGTTGTGCGCCGCGAGGCCGCTGTGTTTTGGGTTGGGTCGTAACCCTTTGCCGCCGATGCTGCTGCTGCTGTTGCTGCCGGATCGGACGGAGGAATGTGTTGGTTCGACGCCCGGAAATGGATCGATTTCGGGTGGACTTAGTTTGAGTTTTACTGTTTTAATGAGACTGGATGAATTTAAAGACTTTTTGAGCACAACAATCTGTTTTTGAGGTTATGAACATTTTTTGTAGGATTTATTTTCAGTTTTTTCGAATGATAGAATAATTAGCTAATTTGATTGGTGTTGTCCTTTTTTTTTTTTAAGAAGGGAAAACAAGTTTTCGCTGTATTGTTATACGAAACGTTTGAACGGAAACTTTAGAAAACAAAGATTTGAAAGCTAAGACTGTTTACATTTCTTTATTTTTCTGCAATTAGACTAGAAACATACGTATACAAAACAGTTTGCATTTATGCGACTATCAAAAGTTTCCTAAGAACAGAAAAAGTTTCCCCTTTCCCAAAAATCTTTCCTTTCAGCTTATCCACAGCCCCGCACAGTCTGTTATTAGGCGCAGCAACCCATTCGATAATTCTATTTTCCTTCCCTCTCCTCGTAAACACCTCTAACGCCGCAGCATCAAAAACATCCAACTCGGTAGCCCAGTCGTCGTCTCCCCTTGCCTCGCCGCGTCCCGGGACACACCGTCGCTCCTCGTCGCCGTTGTGAAAAGGCCCGTACTCTCGTATACCAGGATCGACACCCTCGCTCTCCGTGCGCATGTGCCCGCCGCGCACGCACCGCGCGGCTGAATAAATCCCGGAGAACCGGACCGGGGACTTGGACAAACAGGGGAAACCTGAACGCGCGGCGCGCCGCGAGCGGGGAGGGGAGAGAAAGGAGAGAGAGAGAGAGAGGAGCGATGATTATTTATAAAATGCGGATGTATATGAGGCCTAGGCTGTGGGACGCCGAGCGATAGATTCGAGAGCGGAGGCGAGCCGAGGAGAGATGCCTGCGGAGGTGTACCTCTGATCGATGGGGAATTGTATCGGGACGGACTGTTTGCCGATTTCTTCGTCGCGGCGACGCGCGTTTTGACGAGTAAAAACGCGTCCCAGCTCCTTGTATACGAATGACTACGTTCGCCGGCGCGATAATGATGATAATAATCGCTCGCGCCCCGCGGGGAAAAAAGCGAGAGCGTATAATGAACGACGGGGATATTAAGCGAGAAGAAAGGAAAAAAAGGGAACGACAGACAACTGTGCGAGCACACAAGATTTAGCGGGAAGCTTCGGCGAAAAAAAAAAAATCTCTCCCGAGCGTCTCCTCCCGACTACAAAGAAAAGCAGGCAGGCAGGCAGGAAGAAGGAAGGAAGGAAGCAGGAGAGAGGGCTCCGCGCTTAGGGTTCCCTCGCACGGAAATTTCACGCAGTCAGCGCCGGCATTCCCCGCGTGAATTATTTACTCCGGTTTTTCAGCGCCGCGGATATATATATATATGTATGTACGTATACATATATGTGGCTGATGAAGTGCGCGCCGCGACAAAGGGACGACAGCGCGCAGCTATCGCGATCGGCCTTTGAGCGGACGCCGAAACGCCTCGTTACTCTCGTTATAGGAAGCGCTTTTTCCGGGAGATATCCCCTTTTCTCTCTCTCTCGGCGAGCCGTCGGGAGAGTCGCCGCGGTGATTAATTAGGCGGGCGGGCCTTTGTTTCGCCTCTCTTTTCCCGACGTTCGCGGGCGCGGCGGTTTTACGGTAATTGAAAAGTTGCGCGCGACTACTTGGGGACACCTTATCAAACTTCAAATATCGACCGTACCGAAGGTGAATATTAGTCCACCTCCCCGCGTTGTAAACTTGTTTGAAGTCGCTTCCAAAATTTGAAGTTTCAAAAGGCCGGTTTACTGCCCGCAGTAAAAAAAAAATCTCCTTCCGCGGGTCAGATTTATGGCTCTATAAAGAAATGTATATCTCGCTGCGCGTGGAATCGGTCATTCCCACCGCCGCTCTCGGAGAGTCGGAGGTTAAAAATAAATCATAAAAATGTTCGCAGCCCAGTTCCGCGTTAAGGTTGTACTCTTGCTTGTTATTTATAAATTGAAAATTGTTTTAAACGGCTCGGTAAGTGAAAATATCGTATAGTTTTATTGGCTGCGTAATACAAGCGTTTTCAAAACAACCAAATAGTAGAAGCAACTGGTAATTAATTCTTTTCTTGGAATTTCCTTTGCTTACCTGATATATAAATCTAAACAATAAACAAACTCTTCCAATTATTTACTTCCCCTCAAACCACTAAGGTTGCATTCTTAACAAAAAAAACACCGTCGACATTCATAAACACTCCACCAGCCCGACTTGTCCCACAAATCCGAGCGTCCACCCATAATACCTGCAGCTGCTCTCTCTCCACCTAACAGTAAACCTCTTACAGCCTCCTCGGCGCATCTCTTTATCCGCCCGGCTCTCCTCGGCGACTCCTCCCGCGAACTCGGAATCCTGCCCTTTAACGGCCGCCGCGGCTTTTCGCCGCTCGTTAGCATACAATGCCGCGCCGGTCGCGAGGCGCGGCCACCGATAATCGATTCATTACGCGCGCGGCGGCAGTCCCCAATTACCGCGAGCCGCTGCACTTCCACCGCCGTCGTCTCTTAATCCGCGCGAAAACCGAGCGCTGCAGTGCCCCGCGAGGAAGGCCGGAAGCGAGGAGTTTGCCGGGGAATTGCCGGCAATTGGGGCCCTGATGGGATAATACTTCGGCGCGCTCTTCGGTTTTGCTCGCGGTCGTTTCGATTTGTCGACGGGGCCTCTCGATATCGCTTGTCTTTTGTGGGTCAGTTTCGTTTTTGTTTTTTTGGGAGCTTTTGTCGAATTTCGATGGGCAACCAAACAGGGGAGAGGTTTACACCGTGACGAAGGTAAAGTTTGAGTACTTGTCATTGTGGTCGAGGGACAGTTTTATCATAAAACTTGTGCAGTAAAATTTATTCATTTTTACGGCAAATTTTACGGTTTACACAGTAATTTTTAACGCGTCATAAATTTTATTATTATTTCGTAGCAATTTTCATGACAAGAGAAGTCTGTCCCTCGACTGCAATGACAAGTAGTCAAATTTACATCTTCATTTTTCTCAGTGTCCAAAAGGAAGGTGACAAAAACTGTCATTGAATATTCATACGACAATTCAAAAATAATTTTACTTTGTTATCTTTCAATTAAAGTAACTTATGGCTCCTAATTATTAAACTTACGCAGAGAAGTGGGACTCAAAAGCCAGAATTGAAAACTCACCTGAAACACAAAAGAAATACAAATTGAGTATAAACATATCGAAATAAATCACTTTATTTAAAAGTACGTTTTCGTCCCCAAAAAAGGCACAATTTTAATATTCTTTTATAACGGATGCCAAGCAAAGATTCTACTCACAAAAAAAACCCCCAAGCTTCCTCCTTCCTGTCCAGAAAACAATTCATCAAAGCCCCGAGAAACGTCATTCCGGGCAAAAACTTTAAAAGCAATAAGTCAAGCTAATTACGCCCGGCAGTCCTCGCGTCATTCGGAAAACCACATTGCCGCCACATGTACCGAAATAAATTCTGACTCGGGCGTGAAAACACTGGGCGCATAAAAAAGAAGTGCAGTCCCCGACGTACGAAGCTATGCGTGACGAATTGCTTTCCTAAATTAGTTAAACGCGAGTTACACACACTCGTCGCGCACTCGTTTCTTCGAATCCGCGCGCGCTCGAAATCTCGTTAAAAGTTTCGAGTCTCGAAGTATATAGAACACTCGGAGTGTCGGGACAAACGAGTGCAATTGCACGCTCGAGCGTTAGGAATAAACGCGGAGTAATCGTGTACTTACGATTTTTACGAGGCTAACAGTCGTCATCGGGGAAGGGTATCTATGACAGGGATCGTATTTGCCATTCCGCGGACGGAAGATCAACGAGTGCGGCCATGAATATGCGATCGCATCTGGCTTCCTCGGCGCATTATGAATAATTCACTTGCGTTTTATTAAAAGAAATATTAATCGTCATTTTTTTATTCAGTGTATAGAATGTAAGTAAATCTTATTTCAATGAAACAAAGTATTATTTTTGGTTAATGTTCGATGTACTTATCATTTTATATTTTAAAGATGTAAATTTAACTGTTTTTCAATTTTACTAATTCGGTATATAATAAAAATTTACGGCACGTTAAAAACGACTTTAAACACTTTGTGTAACTGCTAATACTCGCTTCTCGCCCACATTCCCATCACACCAAACAGACCCAACCTTCAAAAGCGCCACAAACGCAACACCGAAATCATTCCGCAAACTCCCCGCGTTTGCACAGCCAAGCACCGTCAACTCGGACGCCGCAAAACCCCGAGCTTTCCGCGGGCCCAAAACTCCCGTCCTTGAAAATTAGCCCCTCGATAGTCGGTAGAGTTCTTTGCTCCTCCTTCAACTCGAGGCCGTCGACTCTAGTTCACGGCCTCGTTAAAGCCAAGATTAAGGACGCCGCGCGTCTTTATTTTCGCTGCAGAAAATAGTGTGCGCTGCCGCTCTCTGCACGTGCAGGCCATTTGGCCGTGGGCCAGTTTTTCGGGGAACGGCTCTCTCGGGGCGGCCGCGAGTCGGCTGCTGCTGCTGCTCCGTTGGGCGCTGCTCGATTTTCACGGAGACGGGATTCGATTTTCAGACGGTTTGGAAGGGTTGGGGATTTTGGAGTGACTAAAGGTTGATGGACTTTGTTCGGAGACTGGGTTAGAGTAGGGCTTCGAAGGACTCGAAATTTAATTTACACGTGGAAAATATATTTTCGGAAAATTATTAATATTATATTGTATGGTAAATAATTTTGGCAGTTTGTGACTGATTGACGAGGAAGTACAGTAATTTTTACCGAACTATATTTGCAAGTTTATCATTGGTTTCGCGTTTTCCTCGTTTTGTATAATCGTTCGCATTACTTCATCACGACCAATGAAAGTTTCCTTGAACGAGTGAAAATTAAGCAAACCTTATTAGAGCAATAATCAGTTGAAAGAAAATTGAGAATATTAGCTTTATTGAGGCAATCTTCAAGAGTAATGGCTTCCAGCCGAGCGAAAAATTACTTCTACAGATCGCAATCGAAGAAAAGGACAAAAAAGTGCTTTTATTCGTTCGCAAAACGTGCTCAAGCGTCCAATAAAACTCCTTTAAACCACTTTCGGTGTACCGCCGAATTTCAAGCCCGAAAAATTTTATCGCAATTTTCGAGTCGAAAAAGTACGGCAAAGAAGAGAGATAAGAGCGAGGTCGACTCGGATTAGGAAGCACCTCCAAGTGAATCCCCGCAGGAAGAGCATATTTTTGCGACACTTTCCGAGAATCCCGATCGATAACTAATCACCGCCGTGAATCAGCCGTCTGGCACCTTCGAAAACCGCCACCGGCGATAATAATTCGAAAAAAGCCGCTACTTACCCGCCTTTCTTTCATTAAAAATCAATTCCAGCCACCGCGTCGAGTGCCGCTTATTTTCTCTCCCGCCGCGAGTTCTCCGCAAACACCGCGCTTGGCATTCTAAAATCGTAGCCCCATAAAAGCGTCGACGGCTGTTTAAGCCACAATTGAAAAAGAAACCCAAGTCGGACGCTCGAGGCTCGTAACTGCAGCCGCGTAAGTCAATGAATGGCGCTCTCGCACAAAAAGCACGCGTCGCTCATCGGCCAATCAAAGAGTGAAGCGGCGTAAAACGCATCTCTTTTGTGCGTCGTGCACCTTTTATTTTATTATACATCGCGAGAGAGAGAGAGAACGGCCGGGTAATTCAGCCGCATTGTCCAGTTGGATATTTGCGCGCCGAGAGAAAAGTGCGCGAGCCACCGGGCTGAATAAACCGGCGGGTTTTTGAATGCGCCGGTTGGCGCTTCCTTGACGTTTTCTCTCCGAGGCGAGATAATGCTAAACCGCTGATACGTCAGCCAGTGGTGCGAGCTTCGGGACTAAGTGCTGGCGTCATCGTAAAAAGGGAATGCACCATTTTTTTGCGGGGAGAGCTTAAACTGGCTTCGAAGGCGAATTTTGATCGCGCTGAGAGAAAAGTTTAGTAAAAATTACCATACTGCTCGGTAAGGCCACTGCAGATTGTCAAAACCAAAAAATTTACCGTATTTTATAGGAAAATTTACCAAACAGTATAGTAAAATTATACAGGGAATTTTACTACACGAAGAACAATTTTCTAATAAAAATTACAATAGTACATTTTAATTTGATCACAGATTGTAAAAATCTAAAAAATTAGTAAATTTTACGAGGTCAATGATAAATTTTTATATTTAGACTTGTAAAATTTACTAGGAACATGGTAATTTTTTAGATTTTTACAGTCTGTGATCAAATTAAAATTTTTATAAGAAAATTTTTCTCCGTGTACAAATATAGAAAAACTTACTAAACAGTATTGTAAAATTTCTTACAAAGTTGGGATTGATGGAAAGTTTTTTTTTTATTGGACTATGCATTAGGTTTGCTTCTCATTGTCCGTGCGTCACGCAAAGCATTTGAATAAAAATTTTATCTACTACAATAATTTTTAAAGAATGTCGATTAGCGACTACAAATGCGCCGTAATGCGTTGGAGTTAATTAAGGAAAATTTTCTGTTTCACTTGTCGTCGAAGCCACTCGTGCAGCACGATTTTATAGCACAAAAAAAATATTTCCTTCCGATAATACTTTTTATCAAAAATAATAAAAAAAAAACGCAGCAAACGCCCCGACATTAAACTACCATTAATTAAACACGACTCCCAACCCGATCTCCCCCTTCCTCCTAGCTTCCGAAACCGAGTAAATTCCACTCTCAGCCCCGCCACGCAGTCAGATGTGTCAACCGGCAGCGCCACACCTTGACATTAAAGGCACAAGCCTCGTTGCCCAAGTGCATCTCTCTCCCATCCCCATGAGAACCACTGGGCCGCGCGGCGCTCCCCCCTCCCCCCTTTCTTACTCCGCGGCTAAATTTAACCTCTCGCGGTGGGCCCGTTTTATCTCCGCTCCCGATGGAGATATTTCCTGCGCGCGCAAGCCGGCCACCCCTGAATGCGGCGCATTGTTTGGCATTGCCGCGCGGCGCTCTCGCCGTGATCGGACTGAGTAACGATGTATGCGAGAGAGAGAGAGAGCGCGACTGCCGAGCGAATTAGCGCCTGGTAAGCTGATGCTTGTACTCTTATTCCTTTTTGCGGAATTTTTCGAGCGCCGACGAGTTTTAGGCGGACGGAGGAGCGGCGTTGAGGAGTTTCGCCGGGTTCGTCGCGTGCGTTTTGGGAGTGTTTGAAGAACGTGGATAGTAAGTTTAATGAGAGGGCATCTGTAATTAATTGGGGAATGACGTAGCTATTTTTTGCTTTGAATTTTACGTCTTTAATTATTTTAAGTGTTGTGTTTTACTGTAATTAATGCAATAAACAATAAATTTGGCGAATCTAACACGATAATAAACAGTCCAAAGATATAAAGTCGAGGAAACATCCTTTAATCACGCCGAACTAAAAACGCTTCCATTTTAACGCCCCAACAATCCGCCAGCCTAAACCCATTACAATATAATTATATCGTTCTCGCTAACCAGCCGAATGAAATCATCCCAGCCTCGCGTATTCCGCGAAGCATAAATCACAGAGAGCAGCACACACAGAAGTCCTTACATCCTCTCTCTCTCTCTCTCGAGAGAGAGAGAGAGAGAGAGAGAGAGACGACAGTCGTCTCCGCCCGGCATATTTTACACCGCGAACCGTTCCCCGGCCTCCGTCCCCCGGCGCCTAATAACCCGCTCGCGGACTTTAATATTGATAGCTAATAAATATTCCCGGGGCGCGCGAGAGAGAGAGCCCGGCAATTCCGCGGAGTGACAAACGCCGCATTCCGCGAGCGCTGCGTCGTCTTTTCTCTCGCGCGCTGCGCTCGATCGTCATCCCTCGGAGCGGCGCGCGCTGTTTCGTCGGTGTGTGTGTATACAACAAATAGAGTATCGGGGGCCGATTGAAATACGCGCCGCGGGATCCCATTGTCGCCGGCATCAATGGGAGGAGGAGGAGGGGGGACGACGACACAAGTGGGCGTTGGCGGGTGTACTTTCGTTCTGTCTCTCCGCGCTGCGTATCGCGGCTCTATTCTGCCGCCTATCGCACCGCCGCCGCCGCCGTCGCTTTTATCTCTCTCTCTCTCTCTCTCTTTTCCGTCGGCCTTTACCCGGCGAGCGATGCAGACGGAGCGGAGCTCGTCGGCCTTTGGTGCACTGTTTCGCGGGGAGGAATTGCTTTTTATGCCGAGTCTCTTTAAGGAACGGGTGTGGGGGTGGGGGGTATTGAATCGGCGATGTGTGTTTCAATTAACGGCCGCGGGGCGATGCAGATTTGTTTGAAGAAGGGAATGGAATGGACGCGGAGGGAAGGGTTTTGGGAAAAGTTGCTGTGTCTCGGCGGTGATTCGAGGGCAGTCGTTGAATCGGGGTGAAAAATATTTTACTTTGAACTAAAATTTAGTGTAGAGTTAATAATTTTTGGTAAATACTGTCCTCGAGTTCCCGACGAGTATACTACTAATGTGTATTGCGAAATATTTGTTTAGGAGAAAGTTATACTGATCACAACAGAATATAATGACGCAACACCATATTTTAAATGCGTAAATCATGAGATTTTAATATATTATAATGTATTTTACTCAAAATAAATGTTCCGTTCCCCAGCAACAGCAAAAATCCCGAACAAAAATACTCCCCCCCTTAAAAAAAAAAAAAAAATACTCCACTCTCCCCTATCCCCCGGCAGCTAAAAAAAAATCCGCGTTACACCCAGAAAAAGGAAGGCGAAAAATACCGTCCGAGAGTCGCGTCGGTGCAGCGAATTGAATTCCCCTTTAGCCGAGAGAGGAGCGGCGATATCCCACATAGCGTCTCTCTCTCTCTCTCTCTCTCTCTCTCTCTCTCTCTTCCTCTCTATCCTTTTTTCATTAAAACCCGGCCGCGTGTCCCTCGCCGCCTTTCATGTCTGCTCCTCTCTTCGGGGGCCTCCCTATCGGCGCTATCAGCCTCGTCGTTCCCCCGCGCACCCTCTCTCTCTCTCTTCCTCGTTCCGGCGCGCGTATAGCAAGGCGTGTGCGCGGAGAGAGAGAGGAGTCCTCGCTAATTCGGTGTGCCAGAGGTGCTCATTGTCGCGCGAGGCGAAGGGATTGATATTTGCACTCGGGCGAGCTGCGCGCTTAACGCGATTACCGCTCTCGGAATTAATCGAGCGGAGGAGGGGGGACACGGGAGCGGTTATGGAGGATGATGATTACGGGGATTTTGAAGGGGTCATTCGAGGTGAGGTGTGAGGAACTATTTAGGAGAGAGAGAGAGAGAGAGAGAGAGAGAGAGAGAGAGAGAGAGAGAGAGAGGTGAACGGTAAGTGGAAACATTGCGGCACTGTTTAGAAACGCAATGACATATTGAATTGAGGGACAAAAATTTGATACGGCTGTGGGTATTGAATATTGCATTATCGGTTGAATTGGTGGAATTTCTAATAGGCGGTTGTTTCTTTTCTCAGCGCGACAATGTTACCAAAATTATTCAGTAAACAAAAACCCACCAAATGTTGCAGCAATTTATCTAAAAACACACCTCGACAATGAAAATTTTCTCCATTCATTCAGCTTAATAACCGGCCTGAAAATCTCAAAGCAACGGTCTTCAATGCTCTTTATTATTCCTTCGTTTTTTCTCTCCTCGCAAAAACCTCTCCTCGAATACTACACACACCACGCAGCGCGCGGCGGCCGTCAGGAATTTCCATTGATTTATTCCGGCGCTCGTTGTTCTTGTCTCCGAGCATTTAGAGCGCGCAATTAGCATTTTTTTTTTTTTTCAGACGCACTAAAGTCCGCGATTTACGCAAGGAGCTACCGACGTTTACGCTCAATTTTCAGCTAACGCGTGTCCTATTATGCAACTTTCACATTCGCGGAGAGACTTTCACGAGAGAGCCGATAGTGAAAGAAGAGGAAAAAAAGAGCGGCCGATAATTTTTCCGCTCTTTTCGCGCGGCAAACGGGGCAAAAATCGAAGCGGCGTCAAGACGGACAAAAGCGGAAAATGACAAGCGTATATATATTTCGAAAACGCGAACTCGCCTCTGCCGCGAGCTCTGCGAGAGGAGCGAAAAAAGGAGAACCGCGTTTTCTCCCCGAGGATACTTACCTTCGCTTTCGAACGCATAAAGCGTTAACGCTTTAATATAAAAAGATTTACGCTCGATCGTTACGTACGCTTAATCCCCGCCGCGTACATTGAAAAAGTATACCAGGCGGATCTCTCTCGGCGAAAAAAGATTTTTCGGCGCCTCGAGTATGTAAGCTCGAAAGAAACTGGATAAAAAGACAGAGAGAGAGAGAGAGAAGCGAAATGGTTACGCTCGGATAATTAGCCGAGTTGAGCAGCGGCTTTTGTGTCGCCGCGGCACACCGTCGCCGTTTGAATGAACGCACCGCTGCCCGGAGAATATCTTTGCAACTTTATACTGCGGGAAGGTGAGAAAGGTTGGCGGCTCGAGAGCGTTTCCGAGGCGGATATTACCGCGCCGGGAGGGCTGTGCGCGTCCGTTAAAGGGTTAGACGGAGGTAAAGAGATTGCGCAAGGGTGACTTGCGTTACCCAATGACCGGCTTTGTTTTTCAGCGAGACTATCCTACTTATGTACTTTTACGCAGTTTTGCGTTGAGTTAAAAGTGCGGTGCTGCTTCGCTACGAATGAAGAAGTGGAATGAATTTAAAGTGAACGGCTTTTTTGCAAGTTTAATAGGAGTGTTTGAATATTTGGGGAGGGTCGCCGAATCGAATTAATTTGTGTGAAAGTGTATGTAAAAAATATTTTGAAATATATAATTTGAAAATAAATCACTGAAATCTTTTTTGTTTTTCATTCTATTCTAATCTACTTTATCCCTTAACAAATTCATACAAGTTGACAAGTAGAGCGTAAAATTTATTTATATTTACAATACTGCAGACTATTTCACGAAATATCCTCTCGGTAAACCAAAGTACTTTAAAGCGTATTTTTATTTACATTTATTTGATCTTTCAAGTTTCTCATCGCATTCACAGCACCTCGCAAGTTCTCCTTTCCTACAATTTTCCAAAAGAAAAGACCAGCCGACCCAACGAAAACGGCTCGGCGCCGTAATTCAATTCCACCGAGGCAGCCGTAAGCAGCCGCTCTCAAAACCCTAACCCTTCCGCGGCCCTCCGCAACAAACGACGTTTGCCGATCCCGCCTTCGTTTCGCGCGACGCACGCACGCCTGAATCGCCGGGCAGAGAAAGAGAGAGAGAGAGAGAGAGAAAAGAGTAAACGTCTGCTCGACTGCGTGCGCTTTTCGCGCGGAGTTTCTCCCCGCGTCGGAGGCGCCGGCTTGCGATATATTCGATGGAAGTTTTGCGCGAAGAAAAATAGAAGCTTAATTGCGGAAAATTGAACGTAGGTTTTATTGTAACGACGTGTGAATTATCTGTAATAATAGGCTTGGGTATAATATAAGTGCGGACACTTTGCTAAGGGAATAAATGATTATCGAGCTAATTTTAAAACAATGCGTCATTCTTGAATAGCAAAGCACTTGCGATATTAACCTGAATTATCTATTCATAGTATGTATTTTTCGCGTTCTCTTTCCCCTTTAACCACTATCGCGTTACAGTTACATCACAGGCATCGTGACTCTTCCATCGCGCATTTTTCCTCGATTCTGTGTCATTTTAATTCCCGGCTAATCGCTGATTAACTCCAGCAGCCCGACAAAAGATCGCCTCTACAATACGCTCTCGCCTTATCGATTACAAGCATCAGCCTTGCATAATTCGCAATCTCCAGCCGGCATCTCCCACGAAAAAGAGAGAAAAAAAGCTATATAACCCCGGAAAAGCAATAATGCTCGCCTCGCGGAAATGCAAATGTCCCGAGTTTCCCTTTCTCCGGCTCCAAAGGCGACGAGACGGCGGCGGCTCGAAAAAAAAAAAAAAAAAAAAGGAGAAGTGCATCGCCGGAAGTGCGAGCCGGTTTTTACGCGCGATGACGCGAGAGAGCGGCGCGCGGCTGATTTACCGCGCCGCCGAAGACGCCTCTTGGGTCCGCAATTTCGTCGCGAGACTATATGTATGTATCTCGATGCGCGAGTTTAGACTTGCGGGCGATTCGGCGGCTGCACTTTCTAATTGTGCTTTCTAATTATGAACGCGGCCAGGCTTCGCGGGATATTTCAGGCTGATGTGTACTCGCGGGCTGATTGCTGAATCGGACGAGGAGAGCGAGGAGAGAGTTTGCGGGGAGGTGCGGGGGGACAAGGCAGCCACGACGGCTCATTGAGCGCTGATTCGCGGTTTTATTCGGATTTATAGTAGATTTGTAGTAGAGAGGTTATCGTACATTTAAAAAAAAGAAGGTATATAAAGAAAGTAAATACTGGAATTAGTGATGTAACTAAACAATCTCACAATACTTTACAAAGCAAATTTACTTTAAAATACCCAAAGCGTTTACTCAACATCTCTTATCGATTGCAAACACTTCGAAGCAACTCGAAAAAGTTTCATTTTAAAAATCCGAAAAAAAAAGCTTAATTTACAGCCCTCCGCCTAATATCCTCGACGTACTTTGCCCGGTGCAGCGGAGAAGGGACACAGAAGACGCAGACGACGTCGCCGCCCGGCGGAAAAAGAAAGCAGCTGAAAAGGCAAACACAGAGCGACTCTCGGGTCGAGAGCAAACGAGCGGCGCGTGTCCTCATCGCTCGTTTCTCAGGCCTCTCTCGAGAGAGAGGCTGTCCGTCCGTCTGTCTCCGTTCGGGAGGTTATATAGCATCTCTCCTCTCCTCCCAAGAGAGAGAGAGAGAGGGGACCTTCGCCTCGAGCGCCTCTCGCCGTGTGACTCAAGCGGAGAGAAGGCGAGAAGGTGATTCATGCCGGGGACTACAATGCCGGGCCTGATTTTTGCAGCTCGATAACAAAACTATTAAGCCCGCACCGTACGTTTGGCAATAACATTTTTCGAGCGAGGCGACTTTTGGTGAACTGGGCTTCGGGAGTCGGGGATTGTCGAGGTTCGACGGAATGAGAAGTGAGAGGAGGGTTTCGAAAATAAATAATACGGAGCATGAAAATTGGAGCCGAGCGGAGAAACTTTTTTTCATATACGAGCCCTTTATCTCTCGCGATAAAATATTTAAAACGCCTCCGCGCAGCGCGACGGATAACGACAAATTTCCAACGGAGAACAGATAAAACGAACCCACTCGACTGCATTCGAAACTTCCTGAAAAGCGGCGAGAGAGCATCGCGCCGATAAATCTTAATAGCCCCCCTCTCGACTCCAGTGTTTTTCTCCGAACTGCTCTCGTATACACACAAAAACGCATCGGAACCATCGGCGCAGGAAAACCCATCGGGCAGGAAAAGCCAAATGCACATCGGACGCCTCGAAAATGTAGAATTTAGAGTTCGTCGGCATATTACTTGCGCGCGCATCGCACACACCGCCAATAAGGAGGTACTCCCTTCGGTGCTTTGGGCGGCGATTTGCATTTTTATCGAACTATCGGCGAATTGCACGGAGCAGCTTCGCCGCTGAATTTGCATTACAACGCGACTCGAACGGATTTGCGAGCCCGAGTTTTTCAGAGTTATAAGTCGAGGAGTTATTGCGGGAGTGAAAGTGAACGATCGAATCATATTGTGCGCCGGTCTAATCGAAGGCGCGTTATATTCAGCTTTTGCGTGAGTTAAAGAAGAATTAATTGCGAGTTTAAAAAAAGTCCGCCGTCGGTCATAATTAAGCCGCGAGGATCGGATTTATGGTTTTTCTGTAAATAGACACTGAATAAACAATAGAATATTGAAACAGTCAGAGTTTATTTTTAGCCGACGTATTATGCTAATCCTATTACAAAATCCCACATTTCACGGAACTGTAGAAACCCAGACAGGAAGTAGTCGAACGCGAATCAAATGCTAATGTAATATTTCATTTACATGCAAATTTCCGGCGCGCAAACAGAGGCCGATACATCGCGTTACAAACCAAAAATAAATATTTTCACTCTCCGCAGCAGGAAGAGTCCTCCGCATTTTCCCCGGCTCCTGGAAAATCGCGCGCATCCCAAACACAGCCCACATCCGACCTTCGCAGCAGCCAACAGTGGCCACATTCACTCCTTTATCCTCGCTCGGCAAACCCGGCGCACCACACATCGATCCCCGCTCTCGCGTGCAGAGAGGCGAAAAGCGAGAGAGCGGCGTTTGAAGTCGCGTTTAAACGCGAAAGAAGCTTTCGAGCCCTCGGCAAACTAAAAAAGGCAGCATCCCGCGCGCAGAGAGGAGCCGAGTGGCGCCGTATGAAAGCGAAAAAGGAAAAAAAAAACGGAGCGCATAAAATATGCCCGGCGACGACGACGACGACGGCGACGTCGGGGGCCTTTATAAAATGCAGGCGCTGCTACTGCTGCCGCTGTCACGGCTGAAGGGCTTCTTTGTTCGGCCGGCGGAGCGGCGGCGGTTCCGCAGTTCCGTATTTGGCGAGAGGCGCGCGCGGCAATCTTATCGCGATTATTTAGCAGCGAGATTAGCCTCTCGCCGTGGGGATGAGTATAGTAAGCCGAGGCGATTGTTTACCAACACGCGCCGGGGATCGTTCGCGCCGAGTTTTTGTTTTCGCGAAATGCGACTGTTGACTCTGGTCTCGGGGGGGTTTAAGAGTCAGCGGATGAGATAAGAGGCCGTGTCAGGTGTTGGTCTCTCTCCGAGAAGAGTTTTCGTTGTTTGGACGCTTTATTGAAGGATAAGACGAGGGCCGGTTAACTTTGTGGATTTCATGACTCTAACTGTAAATAACGACGTGACATCGATATAATCACGTTCTGGTATATGCCGGCCTTTAAATTGTAACGTTAGATTGTATTTGTAATTTCGTACAGTTAAATGTCCGTGACTTAAGTATCAATAGATAAAACTAAGTGCAATTTCACACGTTTATTACGTTACAAAGTAACTTTCGATAATCAACCTTGACCAATTGTTTATATACGTATAATAAATAATACCGAATCACGCGACGTACCCAAAGCGTAAAAGAAACAAAGCCTTTCTAAAAAGCGAGACCAATTACCCATTAGCCGCCGATACGCAAAGCCCGAAATCACGTACGGCAAGAAGCACACACCGCCTCTCGTCCATTAGCGCATATCAGACTTTCTAGCCGCCGCTACTCGCAAAGGCACTCGTGCGAATCGTGAAAGTTTTTGTGTTCGAACTTGGGGCACCGCGCGCATGTATGAGCGGTGAATGAAGGATCCGGTCGAAAAGAAAAGTAATAAAGAAAAAAAAGGGGGAGCAGGAAGCTCTCGCGGGTTGGTACGCAGTCCGATTGCTTGCGAGAAATGGGATTGAAATTTGTTTTACCTTCGCTGCGAGATCTCGCCTTGAGATGCCCTCTATCACTGCGTTTCTTAGGTAATCGATTATATTGAATAAGTAGAGTTTGAGATTCTTGAATAAATCAACGGGGCGCAATTTGGAACACATGCAAACGGTAAATGAACAAAGTAATTGACTAGAATATTTGAAAAAAGTAATTGACTAGAAAATAGATTTACGTTGGATCACTGGCGAAGACCGCTCCGCGCGACACTCAAGAACAAGACTGAACCTCTGGCTACTGTTTGTACTTGGATATCTGGTAGAACTAATGTTTTGGGTAGTTTTGATTTCCTAGTATTGCCCTTCCATACCAAGTATACTCAGTACGAACACATTCGGTTCATATTCACTAGTCTTGGCTATTCTTGTAATATTAAACTTAAAAGTTCTGAGAACTATTATGTACTTTCCATCGACGTTGCAAACGTGCATTTCATGTATATTCGTTGAAATATCCATTGAAATTTCGCTTAATTTTCGGTGCTGCAACAACTCCATATATTAATCATCGAGGATCGAAATCCAAAACTTTCTCCCCTAAAACTAACTACATACTCGAAGCGATGCACTCCCACATTCGCCCAAACCTGCATCTCGGCTTCATAATCGGCCGATCGGAGGAGCAGCCAAGAGAAAGGAGAAAATTGGTCAATCGCCGTCCTACTCGGCTTGCTGCACCTACGCGCATCTCCATACCCGGCGATGGGCTCCGTACGACTTACGGAACGCGGGACTAATCGCGATTTTCCGAGGAGCCCCGATCCGATATCGACGTGTCGGAGAGGGGAGTTTCATGGGGTTTTAATTGAGCTTCGTCGAGCGTGGAGAGGGATATGATTAACGAGTATTTGAGGATCCGATTGAGAAGCACTTGTCTCTCCGGCCTTTGCCGCTGCATAAATGACGTTTGCGCGGTTTATGCGATTGGCGTTTATTTGGGTTGCGACGCTCTGAATAGCCTTCGATTCGAAGAAAATGTAAAGCTGCTGCCGCTTTTAAACACTGTTATAAGGAGGCTCTTGCATGTAAATTTATGACCTCAGCGGTAACCTCCTTTTAATTATGTAAAATGGAGAAATTTTTGCTTCTTACGTGGATTTTCTGTTCTTGGCTATTTTATAGTTTCCTGGTCCTCGTTTTTAAAATTTGAATTTTTGCCAGGAATTTTATGGTCATCAATAATTCAAAGTTAAGAAAACATTTTTCGGATACACTCGTCCACCCACGCACTTTTTCTACCTTAAAACATGGGCTTCGCGTTAATTCATTAAAAAAATCGCTATTTTATTCGCTTAGAAAGTAGAAATTAATTACCACACAATCAAAAAAGAAGCACCTACTTACGACTCGAGCCTCTCGAGAGGCAGGCATTGAATTTTGATGATCACATAAAGCATCGGGGCGCAGCTCGCCAAGGTGTTAAACCTCTCGGTATCTGGACCTCACAGCTCCCAATTTACATTTATGCAAACGAATTAGTCCGAATGACCGGACGCGTATCTCACGCGTGAAATACCAGGGCAGAAAAGCCGATTTACGTACGCAAAGCCGACCAATTTCGAGCTCTCTCTCCTTTACCAGAAAGCGCGGCCGAGCCCCGTTTATCGATGACAGAAGCTTTGCGCAACGTCTCACGAAACGCACATCCATCTCTCTCCTCGCGCGAGAACGCGCCGCTCGCGTACTAATTAAACAAAAGCGCCGAGAGCGAGAGAGAGAGAAAGAGGAGGGCCCCGACATTAGAATATCGCGTAATTAATCTTGCATGCGGAGTATGCGGCTAATCGGAGTCCGCGGAGCGCGCCGGGCGACACTTTCACACGGCGTCGCTGACCTCTTCTGTGTTATATATGTATGGGCTGCGGCGTCGCCAATATAGCGTGCAATGCCTCTCTTTCGAAACGAATTTATATGGAAACGCTGATAGTTTATTCGGCCGACGAAAGTGAGAGAGCGGAATTTTTGGAGTAATAAAGTAATTGGTGTATTAATTTTTTTTTTTTTTTTTTTAGAAGGTTAAAGCCGTCGCTGTTTTTGTAATGAAAATTGTATGAAAAAACTCGCGTGTTTAGAGGTGCACAAAAGCGGGCAGTGCGGTCAACAGTGATAAAAAGTTTTATGTATGAGTCAGGTCCGACCTTGATGAGAGAAAAAAAATTTATATTTTCCGGCCTGCGCCGCAATCAACCGGCCTTTATACGAAATAAATCAATTCGAAGCGTTATGCGGACGGCGTTCCAAAAACGAAAATGCGAGAATATAAAAATTTATCTATCCAGCCCATCTATTACCGCACTTGGAGCTAACCTTCCATTAGAAAAAAAAAGACCGTTTAAGTGTATATCGGTTAAATGCAAAAATGACCCAGAAAAAAAAAGAACGAACGCACGAGCAAGGCTCTCTCTCTCGGTATCTCGTAAAATCGGCGAGCTCTCCGTCGGCGTTACACGCGCTAAAACTTCGCGGAATCTCATTTACATTTCGCTTCGGAACAATCAAGATTTCGCGCATGCATTAACGCCCGAGTTTTTCCCCGAACGGCGCGCGGGGCTGCTCCTTTTTGTCAACGGCAAAAAAAAAAGCGAAGTGGATCGCCGAGGTGGCCCCGTTTTCGCTCCGAGGTAAACAATGAGAGGGGCCCGCGCTCGTAATCCCCGCGAAAATCGGCCGGTTATCGCGATCGTCGTAAGCGCGCGCGCCGCTTCGCGATACATCAAAAGCGGTAAAAGCGTTGTAAATTATGTAAGCGGGGAGATCGCTCGCGCGGAAATCCATTTCGGATTATATAAAAAAAAAGGAGAGCGAGCGAATTCGTTGCGAAATTGCGGCGCGATGAAAATCGAACGCGGATCGCGATCTTTTGAAAGAAGCGCCGTAGGAGCGCTGGAATTTTCAGTGACTCTTAAAGCGGGTAATCAGCGGCACTAGTTTTCTATAATTAGGCGCAGAGTCACTCTTTGTATCATCAAGGCTGTCGAGCGACAGCAATTTCACGTCGAATTCGAAGGAAATTAATGCGCGAACGAATTCGCTTCGAAGTTCGTGCTGTCTGCTAACTCGAGTGAGTCACCCGATTCATTCGATATTATAATTACGTTTTTGAAGGATAGAAACTCTTCTCGGCACACACACGTGACTCATCAATCGGCTCTTTTCAGCTACTCGCTTTTTATTGGTGTCAATTCGCGAAACATCATTTTTACACACACTGCCCGATTGTTTGCGTAATAGTCTGAGAGAAAAAATGCGAGGAATTAATTACTCTTTGTTTTTATCTAAACCCGGTGCGCTCTCGAGCAATAATATCTGAAATATTCAATCTTCGGAATTACGCCGAGCCTTACGTAATTCGCGATTGTTACAAAAAGCTAAATGCATTTCTCACTTTTGTTGATATTCCGAGATGCAGAAGAATTGCTGTGTAATTAGTTTCCGACGACCGGCTGCTTTTATTTTTTTTTCCTTTTTTTTAATGCCAAACGCGCAAATGAAAACGCATTAATCACCGTGTAAACAAATGCACGGTGACGAGCGACGAAAGATTCCCGGTAAAGCGAAAAGATGAGCGCCGACGCATTTTTAGCATTCCATTTATCAAACGAAAGCAAACACAGCTCCGAAAACACTCTCGCGCCTCCGTCGCGCTCGATACCTTTTCGTATCGTTTCCTTATAAAGAAAATCCCAAAGGTCGCAACGTCCTTCGCCGCGAAAAAAAAACTGCACTCTCGCAGCTCCTATCAGCGTTAATTATCCGCGTAAAAATCGAGCTTCGCGCCGCGAGCACGGGAATATTCAATTTTCATAGCCGACCGTAAAAAGCCTCCTTAGAATCCAAACGACGCTTTATTAGCCACGAGCCATCCTGCATTCCTTTAGCCTCTCGAGGCAAACACCCGCTCTATGTCAACCGCGAGAGCATATCACTCTCTCACTCTCACTCACCAGGACTTTGGTGAACCGGCGCTCGAGTTCCTGGGCGTCGGGCATCGGCTGCCTCGGCGCTCCCCGCACGCTGCCGCTTCGCGTGTGCTGGGAGGCCGTGGTGGAGTTGAGGCTGCCCTGCAGGTAAGGCTGGCAGCCCTTGAACACGGCATCTCGCTGCGTCTGCTGATGCTGCTGCTGCTGCTGCTGGATCTCGGGCTGGCTGTCGGCCTCGAGTCGACTGCCCACGAGACCCATTTTCGCTGCTGTGTATTATATTCGGCCGCGCGAGGATATATCAGGCGAGGGAGGAGGAGGACATGTTTCCCTGCGCGCGTTCTTCGCCTCTGACTCAGCTCTCTCTCTCTCCTCTCTCTCTCTCTCTCTCTTTTCACTTGCGCTCTTCTTCGCTCTCGCTTTTCTAAGCTTTGGGCTTCGGCTACCTACGGGATTAATAGGTATATGTACACAAAACTAACACAGATGCGCGACCGGTGCAACAGGTACCGCGAGGAGGCCCATGCCGGCGGCGCTTCCTTTTCCGGTGATCGGCGCGCTCCTCTGCGGGGCGAGAGAGACGCGTGCGGGAGCGAAGGAGCTGCTTCGGACACGGGCGCTGCTGCTCGCGCGCGCGAACCTTCGAGCCGACTGAGTGCTGCGCGAGCGCCGACGAGGCGCTGCGCTGCCGCCGCCGCAGCAGCGACGCGAGCGCGACCCTCGGGAGACTTTTTGACTTTCCCCCTCAATACAAAACAACTCTCCAAGAACGCACGTCCCACCCTTGCCGTAGGAAATACGGAGTTCGACCGGGGGTTTTGCTTTATTTTTCCTTCCGCTCTGTGAAAATAGGTTCGCGTGGTTGGGACTGGTTTCGGGCACGCTGGTATTTCAGCGGGGCGCTTTCCGAGTCCGGTGCATCGACACGTACGCGTATGCAACAAAGCGTGCACGTGTTGCGCGTCGGCGAGTATATATGTGTGTTGGCGCTGTCATCGCCGTCGCCGAGATTATGGCCGACGAGGGAATACGCAGGCAGTTTTTACGGCCGCTGAGCTCCGCCGAGGATTCCCCGGACGTTGGCCTCTCCGCTTTTCGATCGTAATTGATGATGATTGGGGAGCTATTTCCTTTTTCAGAGTTTTGAGGGTTGAAGAGGAATTTTTACGCGCGCGAGCGGGCTTTTTACGGTGGAAGGTTTTATGGGGTTCTTTTGTTTTTAATCTTGGCGGCGGGGGTTCGTGGGAGAGTTTGAATTTTCTGCTGTGCGTTCGGGTTGCGTCATTTAAACTTTTAAATGCTTTTAAAAGCTTCTCAGCGTGTCGAAAGTTAGGGGTGATTAGAGTTGATTCTTAAAAATTTTTAAATTCCCATTAAATGTTGAAGTAATAATTTGTTTGAAAATTATTAAATAAGTATTTTATTTTGTTTAATCTTAATTCATTTATTACGCCTGAGAATAAGAAAATTGAATCCTTTTAAACAATCAATAATTTTAGATAATTATTCAATTATCTTTTCAATCAAGTTTTCAATTTTAAGAATTATTGCACTTAATTGTGACTAACGAGTGAACCATTTTGATTAGTCAACAAAATATTAAACTTTATATTTTTCCTTTATCCCAAGAAACTAAAACAGGAAACTGTCCTATCAACAAAGTCAGCAATCACCCCCGCAGCTTTCGAGCTCGATCGCAGCGCGTCGTCGCGATCAGTTCGCCGAAAGAAAGCAACAGCAGCACCGAGAGCAGCGGCAGCAGCAGCCTCAAGACGGCGGCTCCGCGCTCGGAGGAGCGACAGAGAAAGAGAAAGCCGCGACTATCAAAGGAGAGGGCTTGTGCTCGGCTCTCTTATAGGTATATACACCTCTCTCTCTCTCGGGGATCGAGTGCATGTGTGCGTGCTTAGTTTGCCTATCGGGCCTGCGAAAAACGTCGTCTCTGCAAGCAGCACCTCCGGCGAGCTTTCCCACCGCTCGCAAGCCGTGTCAGTCGATCGCTGGCTAACCTCAGCGGCCGCCCGGCACGTAGCAGACCAACCGTCCGCCCCCCATAGTCGATGGCCCGGACGTCGCCGCCGGCCAGGAAGCAGCGCGCCTCGGCGACGAGCAAGAGCTGATACGCCTGCGTGCCGGCCGAAGGAAGCGCCGATTGGTCGTTTGCGAAAAAATCTAAGGAGAGGGAGAGCCGCCTTCCCTTTTCTCGGCGCCGCCGGCCGAATTCTAGAGGTACGCCGCCTGCTTGCTTTTCTTATTCCTGGGGGTAATGATTGTATCTGCGAGTGACCCGCGACGCCGACGACGATAACTCTTTAGATTATGCGGGAAATTGCGGACGAGGAGAGCTTTTGTATTTAAATTCCTCGGGTGGTTCTCGAGATAGCCCGAAAACGCTTTGGCATTGATCGCCGACGCTGAGCTGCACTTTCCGGAGTTTATTACTTGCGTTGACGGCTCGCCGGAGGTTTTAATTGTTTGCCTGTTTGTTATTTAGCGCGGTCAGCATTCTTGCCGCGAGGCTGACAGCTCTCGTTTGTTCGCCTGCCTGCTTTCAAAGTTTTTCGCAAGAGCCTCGGAGAGTCGAAGAATGTACGGTTGCTGGATTTTCGGAGAGATTCGAAAGAACGGTAACTGACGTTTCTTTTTCGCATATTGTACTCCGACGCAGCCGAGCAATTATTACTCGAGCGAAACGGAGAGCCGAGCGGAAAAACTGCATGCGGCACATTTCCATTAGGAAATTTCATTTACAATTCAAGCTTTTTCACACGCGAATAGACACTTTCGCAACGTCGTCGGTCGCAGCGGCTGCGGCGGCGACGGCAAGCAAGGAAAGCAAGCAAGCAAGCAGGAAACAAATATCCCCACACTGGTTTCTCGTCGTCGGTGCGCCGCAATATTTCGCGACTTGCATCTTGCGCTTCTCTCTCTCTCGCGGATCAGTACGGCTGGCATATATAAGAGCGGCAGTTTCCTAGAGGTCACTAGCCTCTTTCTTTCTCTCTCTCTCTCTCTCTCTCTCTCTCTCTCTCTCTCTCTCTCCGTCGTCGCGAACTCTCGGCCTTTTTCTTCTTGCCCTCGCTCATAATACGTACACACTCGCCTCCTTTGGCTCTGTGTGCGGGTGCCGCTGCTGCTGCTGCCGAGAGTGCCTAACCCGAAGTACATAATAGCGCGAAGGCCGAGATTTTTGCGAAAGCAATCGTCGAGCGACGACCTTCGCGGCCAGAGCTCCGCTGCAGCCGCTAAACGCCTACTCGGCAAGTACGTTTGCAGCCTGGCTTTGTACGTAACCCTGCATGCTGTGTCCCCGCCGCCGTCGTTGTAAACAGTAGGTGTGCGGTAGCGGGCTATTAGAAAAAAAAAAAAAAAAAAAAAAAAAATGACGGCCCGCGCGACCTAACCTTACCCCGGCCGGGCTAACCTAGCACGACGCGAGCCGCGGACCTCGTGGTGCTGCTGCACTTTAAATGATGCAGCTGATATGCGGCACCGCCGGTGTCATTATCCGCCGAGTGCGATGAACTCGAGAGCGGCGAGTCGAGGCGGTCGATAAGACAGGTCTCTCGAGCGCGGGGCGGACACCAACTCGCTGCGGGAAGTTTATTTACCAACAATGATGCGCCGAGGCTCTTTGGGAACCCGGTCACGTGCACACCTACGCCTTGATTAGAGATAATCGTTCTGTTTTCAGTTGTTTCTTGCTGAAAAAAAACTGCTTTTGTAATGCGATCTTTTTGTAAACACGGCGATGCATTTTAATGACGATGAAGCCTTGGCCGTCTTGACTTTGATTTTGATGTGTGCAGATTTGCTTGTCGATTTTGACGTTTGATTAAAAATTTTTTAAATGTCGCTTGAATATTAAACAATAAAAAAAATTTGTATTTTCAAAAGGTTGTACAATACTATTAAGAAGAATACAATATTATTAAGAAGAAGGAATAAATAAAGAACCGACGAAAATTTTTAGTTTATTGTGATTAAAGAGCTTAAATTTGTAACCTTGGGAAAGGAACGACGGAGATAAATAAAAATAACTGCCGTTAAAGTTTGAATTCATTAAAGTGTGGAGAGGTTGTAAAGTACAAATTGTTGTGAATTCACGTTGCACAAAGTACCAAGAAAATTATAATTTACTCCGGCCCAATAAAGTCAAGCCTGCAGAAAAGGTTTTACTTTCGCACGAAAATGAAGCGAATCTGGAGCAGACAAAAATCGTTTTCCGTCACTTAAACCCAATAAAAGTCACATTTCTCTCATTCCAGCTCCAAAGTCATCGGTCGCAGTCGCCCACCGAAGCCGAAGTAGATAACAGACTACGGCGAGGAGAGGAGAGAGGCAGCATCGCGGCGCAATAATCTTTCGCTTGACACTCTGACCTCGACTGAAGGACGACCTCAGCTACTTGGGCAGCTTTCCTCCGTGCAGGCAAAAATAGCCAAGGTCCCCCGCGATGCGCCGAGCGAGAAACACTCGTCGGCCGAGCTGAACTCGCATACTTATATAGAACATGGCCGAGGACCAGGGCAAACCCGAGCCCGAGGGCGCGACCTTGCCCAAGGACGAGCCCAAGAAGCTGGAGGAAAAGCCGCCCGAGAAACCCGTCGACGGCCACGAGGAGCACGACGAGGGCAGCCAGTCCATCAACCTGGAGCTCGAAGAAGACGAGGAGCCCAAGGCCGACGAAGGCAACGACAAGCTGCACAACGCCAAAAACGAGACTGAGACTGATGATAAGCAGGAGAAAAAGGAGGAGGCTGACCCCGAGCCGGCTGCCGAGGAAGCCAAAGCAGACGCTGGACCGCCGAGGAGCGATCCAAAGCCAGAGGAGAAGAAGCAGGATGAGCCTGAGCAGGAGTTACCCACCGAGAAGGTAACCGCAGAGTCCGAGCCTCCGGCTGATACCCAAGAATTAGACACAGCCACCAAAGATGACTCCCAAGCCAAGAAGGAAGACAAGGAGGAAGAGACAGAGAAGCAAGAGCCCCAGCCCAAAGCAGAGGAAAAAAAACCGGCTGAGGAGGCGGAAGTCGGAATCGTAGGACCGCCGACAGCCGCGAGCGAATTACTGGCCGACGAGGAGCTGGTCGCCACGGAGAAACCTACCTTACCGACCAACGATACATCGCCCAAGATCTCGGACCGCGTCGCCCGATGGGTCGAGGCCTCCAAAGCCGACGAGCCCGACGAACTCGTCGACGACGTCGACGACGAGGACAAGGAACTCGACGAAGAGGAGGAGGATGAGGAGGAGGAAGAGGAGCAGGAGGAGGCTGCACCCAAAAAGAGGGGCAGGAAGAGGAAGCAGAGCAACGGGACCAACGGCGGAAACAACAAAAAGGCGCACAAGGTCGTCAACAACATCATTCGACGCAGCATCAGATGGTAAGTTGTAGCTTTTTGAAAATTATTTAAAAATTTTTTAATTCACTATTATATGCTTCAATTTAGCCCTTTGACTTTTTCGGTATAAAACATTTTTGTGTTTATTTTTTACAATAGGTATATTGACATAGTCAGCGAAGTAGAAATTTTTCCATAATAGAATTGTTTAACAAAAAAGATTACTAACACCGAAGGCCCCGCGAAGACGATATGAAATCGCCTTCGAACGAGCAAGAAACGCAAACGAAATACCAGCGTTATCTGCGTTATCTAACGCATCCAGCGAGTATAGAAGCGAGTATCCTTGCGGCGCATAAACACCGAGTGCACTCACGAGCTCTCGGAAAAAAAGAACGAAGAAAATACAGACGGCTGCGCGGCTGAAGGAGCCGCCTTTTCATTTGCCCTTCGCGGCAATTCATTCGACCTACGCGGCTTACGTGCGCGACTCCTGGTAAAAATCCGCCGCAACGAGGTCGAGGTGAGGCGCGCGAAAATAAGAGAGGTCGCGCGCACAGCCTGCACGGATTACCACGTGCACCATATGCGCTGCCGCGCGCCGAGTTTCTTGCTCTGTGTAACGCACACCTTTTCAACGAGGCGTTGTTGCGCGCTTTTTTTTTTCACCGGCGTTTCAGAACTTGAGAGAGAGAGAGAGAGGGTATCGAGGCACTCGTTCCGGTGACCGTATTTTAACGGTATTCAATTATTGAATCGAGTATTGGAGATTGATTTATGTAAGATTTGGTTAATAGTTCGGTACTTAAAAAATATGAGACTGGTTGAATTGATTACCTTGCGTTTACTTTAATTGTACTTTTAATTCAATATATACTGTGAATAAATACGATTTTGATGTAAAAATAAAATAGCGCTCAGCACGAAAAGAAACCAAGGTGAGCATTAAAAACGCAATATTGCAATGCCACAATCTCTTACAATTGAGAAAAATCAAGGCCGCCCGGAGAACCGTAACTCAGTTGCACAAACTAAACAATCAGTCGGCCTGCAATCGCCTCGTTTTCCCTCTCCAAAAGGCCCCCCCAAAAATCCACCAGCCACCGGTCGGCCTGTACTTCAAGCTCCAGAAAAAGCAGGAAACGTCACCCGCCACCAACCGAATAGTGCAACCGATCGTTTCCTCCGAAAATTTTTTGCGTCCGCCGCCGTCACCGCCCCCAAGGCTGCGCGGCGCGTAAAAATAATTTTTTACGCCCGATCGACCTCTATCTCAAGGAAAAAGCTGCCGGCTTGGTCTACGCAATGGCCTGGTTTCATCGGTGACCGACGCAGAGAGAGAGAGACGGCAAGCGCCGCGCTCGAGCGTTTCTTTATCTATCGATAAGAGCGCCGAGCGCGCGGAGAGGCGCGCACGCAGGCCGAGGTGAAAAACGTACATCTGGGGGGGACCTCGTCGCTCGATAACGCAGCCTCGATAAGGATTCTTTCCGCCGCGGAGAGACTCACCTATACCAGGTCGGGCTAACGCCCAGCGAGCGCGCCTCTCGTCCTGACGCGGCGAGAGCTTTTTTTTTTTTCTTGATTCTGGCCGCCTTTTTTTTCGTATCGGAAAATTGCGTTGCTACGGGAGGCTGCTGGTTTTTCCGATGCGACGCGGAGAGATTCCCAAATATTTCGCATCGGCTCTCTCGTCGCAGGGAGGGTATTTTCGAACCTCCCCGGAGTAATCGAGAGCAGCAAAACCGTCTGGTACCACAAGTTCCAGAAAGGCAGGCGCTTCGAATCGACAAAGCTCCACCCGCTCGGTGATCAATAAAATCGCCGGCATCACCATCAATTACACACTTTTCTCTCTTATATACCTTCCTCGATCACCTGTTCAACCAGAGCAACCTCGCCATATCAGCCCGAAAACCGGCGGCTCTCTCTCAACCCGTCCGCTGGAAACCGAAGCTGGAAAGGAAACACCTTCGGCCGGGGTATTAAAGGCGCCCCCGCGGGGGAACAGGCGGCGGCGGCGGCCCGGCGACCCCTCTCGGCTGCTTCTCTCCCCGGAAAATTGAGCTGACGTCACCCGCCGCCCCCGCTCGTTCTGTTTATTCCATATGGGTATCACCTTTTCTACGCTCCGCCGCGGAGCTCTCGTATTTATTAGGCGGACTGAATTATTGAGCCGTTTTTACGGAGGTTCGGCGTGGTACCGGTGAAGGTATAGGATATATAGTTTTTCGAGAAAACGTCGGATCGCAATTAAGACGGTGGCGTTCGCGTCTTCTCGGTAGCTGCGTCGTGTATAGAGTCTCTGAATAATCGTCCCGGCTTCTCATGAAAATGCAGGACTCGTTGTTCGCCATTATTCCGCTTGGTATATTAATCGTGACGTTGCGCGGATTTCCCCATGGTAAAAAGGAGGTATCGACGTTTCCTTTCTTTCCATTTATTATACGGGGAAATTGTGCCGTGTAAAGTGGCGTCTTCGTAAATTCTAATCCGCTTAGGCTTGATTGTGTCGGCGAGCATTTTCGCGGCGCGAAAAATTGTGATATCGCAAAATTCAAATCCGATTATAACTAATTAACCGCGTCAACGTTTTCGCTCTAACGAGCTTTATTCGCGTTCCCGAGTAAATATAAAGGAACGATGCATTTTTATTCGAGTCAAAAACACGGTTTCTCGAAAAGAAGCGCAAGCCGCTTAAAAGTCGCGTAAAAAGCCTCGGAATAACAACGGTCTCAACGTCGCAGAAAAGCAGCGCCCCGTTGTTAGTTGAACCCGTCCGTTTCCCTCCTCCAACTTTCCCCGGCAAACAGCAATAATCGCCGCTAATCCTCTTAAAAGCAGCACTGCGCTCGCTTCTCTCTCTCTCTCTCTCTCTGCGTTCGCGTAGGAAAAATCGTCAATCGGCAAGTTCATTAGCCCGGGGAATGAGGCGCGCTTATCGTTTTTCCCCGGGGGCAGCAGAGAACAGCGACGGCGGCGGCGGCGGCGGCTCGTTGCGCCAATTGAACGAAATGAATTTGTTCAATCGCCGCGGCCGGGCAACAATCGTCGGGAGGCGCAGTGCACTTAGCGAAGTAGAAAATCGCCGTGTCATTTGCATGGCAGTGTAACGACGTTCTCCGAGCGCGCGAGGCGGCTCTCGTACTCGGTCAATGCCACGCAGTTCTCTCTCTCTCTCTCTCTCTCTCCCCTCTTCGATCCTCGAGTTCGAGGGGGGAAGAGCCGCGGCCGGGGAGGGGAGAAGTGCGTGCGGAGCTGCTGTTGCTGCTGCTGCTGCTTCGGTGAAGGCTTTTTCGACCCAGGCTTTGAGATACTTCCGCTTGCAATGAGACCGATGTTTTTCGGGTGAATTTGTTGTAGATTTCGGGCAGGTTGATTATTTAGAATGTAGATGACCCTGGATCATCGTTAATAATCGTTAATAAATCGAACGTTTTCCATTATTTATTTAATGGACTTTTGATTCGCATTCCTTCTAGAAGCTTCATCGCCGACATCGAATGTCATTCGACGCACGCTGAAAATGTACACGCGGCGTATAAATATTGATGCGCAATGCACATATACATACAAAAAACGAACAAGCTCGGCCTTCGTTCGCCTCGAGACGCTCGTTCCGCGAAATTCCAAAAACCGCTGTACCAGTACACCAAGAGAAGAGAACGAAACGCCTGGCAACGAGTCCTCTCGAGCCGCAAAAACTGTGCGTCCCCTCCCCCGCGAAGAGGCTTTTTAACGCAACAGCGGCAATCCTCCGTCTCGCGAGTGCTGCCATTACCCGTAAATTACGGCCGAAAATCTCCCCGTCTGCAGCAGCCCCTGGTACGCCTAAGTACGCAGCCGTGTCTCTTCTGCATGCGCGGCTCCGAATCGTTCCAGCCCCGCGAGAAAAAAACAAAGAAACAAGGAAGAAGCGGACCGAAAAAAAAACAAAGAGCCTTTCGGTGTCGCGCGCAAGTATTTATCGGCGTTAATAAACGCGGGGGCACGTGGCGCGTGGCACGCGTTTTTCCTCGGGGCGCGGAGGAGCTCTCCGCGGGGGAGTATAATCCTGGCCGAACGGTACCATAGAAACGGTACCGCCTCCGCCACCCCCGCCGACGACGACGAGTGTATTCCGATCGCGGATGGATGTGTTCCTCGGCACAATGACTATCTCTCTCCGGCGAAGCCCTATAGAATTTACAAACACTGAGTAATGGACGCGGCTCGATGAATTTATGGAGGGGTCACAGTCGTCGTCGTCGCTGCTCGCGTGAAGTGCTTTTTGGGAGTGGATCTGGGGATTTTTCGTTCGGGGAGTCTGACGGAGAGGAAGAGCGGATTTTTGGTTTTAGGGACGATTAATAGTGAGCTTTTCTTCGTCGTTAAGGGTGTACAGTGGGTTTGAGTTATGCTGCATGGTTTCTGCTTGGTAATTATGTTTGAATGGTAGAATTTAGAGAGGAGGGGAATTTCTGCTTTAGAACGTCGTATGTTGAAATGAAACGTGCCGGAAAGTTTGATATGAGAATTAAGGATAATTCTTCCTGGTTTTTTATTACTAGGAAATTCCAAGCCGTCATTTTTACGATACCAACTTTGAAAACACATTCTGGCCTACCCTTTTTAATTACCAAAATATTTTACCATCTTAATGTAAATTATCAAAAAAATTGAAAGGTTTAGAACCTTCCTCCCACTCCTCACTTTTCCCAAAGCTCACACTAACCAGCAACTATCAACTCCTCCTCCATCCTCCATTCGCGAAACGCAGGCAAAAGCGCCACGTCTCTCAATACAATATAAAAGGCGAGCTTGCCCGGGAATACCAAGCTCTCGGTACCCTCGTCTACAGCCAGCGCGCATTAGTCATCTCTCTCCTCGTAGCTCGGGAGCCTTCCGCGAACGAATTTATGCCCGCAGCAGAGCGCCTCATTCACGCGTCCATTGAGCCGCTCTCTCTCTCTCTCGCTTTTTACCTTCCTCCTCCGGACCGCATAATCCGGGGAGAGAGAGAGTGGCGCGCTTTGTGGATCCTGACGGTCCTCCGCCGCCGCCGCCGCCGCCGCCGCAGTGCCCCGACAGATGTCGAATGTTATCTTTTCAAGAGGGACCGGAGTGGTGGTGTGCGCGTCTGCGTGCGCGCTGGGTTCTTTCGACGCTTTGTGAGAGGGCCGTGAAACCGCATAGCCTGCAGGGGCAGGGGGCCCGGTTGCGCGCTACCAAAATTATGTTTGGCGAACGCCGGCTATTTGTTTGGGGGAGAGCGCTTTCTTTCGGCTCTCTCGCGGGGCGGCGGGAAATAATTCAGGAGCGGGAGGAAACGCAAATGAGGCCTTCCTTTGGGGAGGTCTGGGTGGGTTTATTTGTTGATGAAGGTACGCAGTTTGTTGTACGGTTTTAAAAACGTTTCTCGAACGTGTAGGAGAGTATAAAGCGCTGAAGGAATTTTTTGGAGCGTGAAAAATAGAAACTGAGGCGTAGCGGTTCTTGGGTAAAAAGTAAGCGTTGACAATGGCGAGGTCGTGATATTGGGTGGGAGAGAGACGAAATTAGTTGGTCCAAGATTTACTTTCTATCGATTTACTGACGAAACGATAAATGTATTGTCGAGGAAAGTGCGAGAAGGACCCGAAAAAACACATTCCGTATATCCAACGACTACTTCTCTGGCTATTTTAATTTTAATTTAAAAGAAACAGCCCATTGCGAACAAGGAAACAATACCGGCCAACAGTCGTAAAGAGTCTCAAAACAAGCCTCGACTCTCGCCGACGAATTTCAACGTTCGCGACTGCAATTGTTTACTCCCAAAGCAAAGCAGCTCGAAATTAGCTGTTACATAAAGCACACCTCCGTCTCTCTCTCTCTCTCTCTCTCGGGGTGCAGCACGATCGCCGACAATCGGCCGAGTCGGTCCGCCCGAGAAAGTCCCGTTGAGGCGGGCGGAGAAACACGTGTACCCCCGATGCGGGTCCCAAGACCCCCCTTTCTTTCTTCCGTCCTCGGGGCCTTCCCGGAAGAGAACCGCCACCTTTCGGGAGCCGGGGAATATCGCGCGGATACCATTCGGGCTCTTTGGCTGGCCTTTCGCAATGCACACACCGCGGCTGGAAGTCCCCCTTTTTCGAGAATGCGAGCTCCTTCGTTTTTGGGACCGACACGTGGCTTTCTTTTTTTTTGGCCGATGGTTGATTAATGACGCGAGAGGATGCAGTTTTGTCGGGGCGGCTTCGAGATGGTCTTTTGTCGGAGTTTGACTTTAGACGGGATTCTTGGGAGGAGAGCGAGTTTTTTTTCCTCCACGGGAGACTGAAGGAAGAAAGTACGTTTTTAATTAACTTACTTTGGAGTTTATTTTGAAGCTAAATTAAATGTATATCGCATATTAATTTTTGGTGTTATAATGCAAATGTATGTTAAATACTTTTTCATTTTGTACAAAAAGCTTCAGTTTAACAATTTGATTTTACGAGACCAACAAACACTTTGATCACTGAACCAGATAGCATCTCAGCTTTACGTAAATTCAGTAAAGCTAATGATTTCTTATTAATTATTCATTTCGGCGTGTTGACTTTGCATCAGAATCGTCTGTCTTCCTCGACTTTCCCAAGCATTTACGGCCCACTTTTTATCTACAGTCCAAACATATGGTCACCAGCAGTTGTCGAAGCAAACGAAGACCAACGAGAGCCGAACCAAAGGCTTGAAAAAAAAAATCCTATTTATTTTGAAATTCAAATGCCTTCGGAAAAACTCGCGTCGAATCGCCGTTTAAATTTTCAAAATTTCAGATATTTATTGGACTTCGTGCGCCGCGTGCAGGAAACGAAAACTCGCGTACGATTGTCGTGTGTAGACAATAAAAATGCTCCCTGCGCTCATTTTATTGGCATTAAGAAGCTGCAAAAAAGAATTCGCCCGACTCGCGACGCAACATTACGAACTATTCCGAGACTCCATTCAATTACATGCTCTTCAAGCTCAGTCCTTGCGCCGATACTAGACGTATTTCCTTCCTTCCTTAAACATCCAATAAAAGCTGCTTTATACGGAGCTGCGCAAATCCCAAGAATTCAGCTCCTTTCATAGTCATGTCCTATACGCGCTGCACAAGATATTCCTTGTAAAATTTTTAATATCCAGCATGACAATGAATCGAACGATTCCCCGAACGTGAAAGAAATACGTAAACACAGACAAAACTTTCTATTAAAAATTACCACGAAAATGATGGGAAACTCGGGGCAAGAATGTTGTATTTGAATTTTTAATTGTACCTGACTTTAAATTTTATTAGTTTTTGTATCGAAATTTTATTATGTTACCATCATTTTTTACCGTGCTATCGTGTTAAAATTCAACCTGATTCAAATAATTTTTATTATAATTACCGTTGTTTATCACGGTAATTTTTTATGGAAAATTTTGCCTGTGAATATATAATCATCAATAATTTACCGAGCAACAAACCATTCCCCCAAACCAACAAAATTACCGCCGCACCATTCCCCCGTCCACCAGGAGTCAGCTCTCAATTTCGCCTCGCCAACTCGCCCTCGCCCACCGCGAGAATTAAAACCCCGATCCATCCCTCGACAGCCCCAATCTCCATCCGCGCGACTGCCGAACGGCGTCAATACACACCCCGGCCCTATAATCCAATCGGCCGCGGCTTTGGGCGATACATCGCAGGAGAGCCCAGCAGCAGCGCGCGTCCCTGCATCAGTGCGCATCCCCCGGCGTCGTCCGAGGGGGTTCGACGACGCGCGGCCGATCGATGCGATGCGCAGGTTCCGAAGGTCGCCCCCCGGCCGCCGACGAGTCGACCTGACGGGCGAGAGGGAGAGAGAGAACTGCTTTCCGGAGAATTCATGGCCTACCTGCGTGGTTCGCGAGGCGGATGGCGAAGTTTTCCTCCGCTGTTTTCCCGGGAGATGGAACGGCTGAAGTTTCCGAGGCTGCGCTTTGTTATATGGCTTGCTGTGCTCGAGTTTTCTTCCGAGTTCCGAGAAGGGGGATATGAGGCGCGGAAACGCGCTCGCGGTCGATTTTACGCACTAATTGGGTTGACATGCTGGGCTTCAATCTGATAGTAGTTCTGAGCGTTTTTAATTATTGTAAAGAAAGTGGAAACGTTTTGGTCGGTAAAATGCAAAAGCTTCCCCGGACTTTATCTAATCTAATGTACAAAGACTGCGCAATTTGTGTAAAAATGTTTGTTGGTATATATTTATAGTATTAAAAATAAACAGATAAAAGAGCTGCTTCTGCTAACGATGTTGTACAATGACGTAATCTACAGTCCAGATTCACCGTTCAGACATTCTTCTTAGAGTTTCTTCAACCAGTGTATTAAACTGCAAACGAAAAGCAAAAATTTACAAAGCCATTACCACGCCGCTGGTAATTGCCAATATCTCTGTTTATTTACATTCATTTATACCGAACAAAAAAAAAGGTCAAACACCCACGAGCAAAACCGAAAACCCAACAAAACTGACACCGGTACCCCTTCCCTCCCCCAAAACCCTCCGTCGAGCCTCGAAGCGGAACCGGCGGCTCTCGCCAAAAATCGTCCACAGTCGCGATCTCCCGGCTGTGCCGGCCGGTCGCGCTGAATAATCCAGGCGGCGGGGGCCGCTATGCGGGCGGCTCTCTCTCTCATGAGGAATGCACGCGGCGCGCGAGTCCGACGTGCGCGCGCACCGCGCGCCTCGGCCGTGCATATTCGGGCTGCAGCAGCTGCGGCCCGCTTCCGCCGCGGGAGAGACGCAGGCGGGCGTCTTTTTTTTGTTCTTCCGCCGCGCGAGACCGGCTCGTATATATACTTTTACGGCGAAGAACTTGCATTTCGAAGCGTCGAAATCGGGGCCAATTTAATTGAACGACAAAAGCCAGAGAGGCAACCGATATCCACCTTGCCCCCGGACCACCTGCCGGCTCCCCGCGCGAGTACATACATCCCCCAAGGCAACGCGAGAGCTTGCGATCAGGGCGCCGTGGGCGGTCGAAAAGAGCAAACCCCGAGCGCCGTATCGAGTCGCTGCTCTGCGGGTTTTCTCTTAATCCCGCCGCGACTGCCAGAGAGAGAGAGAGAGAGAGAGACGACCTGCTTTCCTCTCCCCCTGGTCTACGTGCCCGGAGAGCTCCTGCCGCCGAGGCTCTCCCTCGCTTTTCTCCCTAGCCCGAGATATAGATATATATAGGCGCGCGCGCACGCGTCCTTCGCCGCCGGGAAGCTGACTCTTCCGGCGCACGATGCCTTCTTTTTTTCGATTAAGTCCGATGCCGCGTGCTTCCGCGGTGGTTTCAATTGTCCGCGTCGCGGAGGATTAAAACGGGAGTTTTGCCCGGTCGCGGCGATGCTTTTAATTAAAGCGTCTTATTACGACGCCGGAGGACGCGTAAGGAGGCGCATAATGAAATTTCCTCGACTCTATAAGACCGGAGAGCGCAAAGATGCGCCGCTCTCAATTCTTGGACTAGAATGCTAGAGTTATACGTATTTCCTGAAATTTCAGAACAACGCTTATAAAAAAAAAAAAAACAACTCGGTCCACTCGCCCTGGCACAGCGGCGCTCGGCAGGCAGTCAGCTTCTCTCTCTCTCTCCTCTCTCTCTCTCAAAGGCAAAAGCGAAAGGGGGTACCATTGAGTCTGGCTCGTTCGGCTCATGCGCGCGGCTCTTTGGTCGCGCGTACAGCGTGGCGATCAACATGGCGCCACGCGCTACCACCCTCGCACGCCGCCGCTGTGCACGTCTCTCGAAAACGGACGACGACGACGACGACGGGAGAGAGAGAGAGAGAGAGCAGCAGAGAGAGAGCGGCGGGGAGAGAGGGGGGAAACATAATCTCGCAGCTCTCGGGATATATCGCACAGCCTCCTCCGCATGACGCATCGCTCAATGAACCTGATGACTATGCGACCGAGGCTGGGAAATTAAAGCGCCGCCCGGCGAATTGACGCGCGCGAATTATTGTTCTCGGTCTCTCTGCCGAGCGAGAGAGCTTTCGCTTTTGTTTTCGAGGATGTACAGCAGATATTTCGCGTATCGAGTCTGTACGCCGCTGCAGAAACGTCGGATTTATATACACTCGGCAGGAAATTCAACGTAATTCCCGCACATCCCGGATATTCTCCGCGAGAAGAGAGCAGAGGCAAAAACAAAATCTATCCCTCGCAGGTACCAGCGGCGAAACTACGCAACCGGGGATTCCCTCGACATCCTCGGTATACAGGCGGCGGCGTCCCCGCCATTTCTCCTCTCCCTCGTCGCCCCCTCGGCCTGTGACCCCAGCGAGAGAGAGAGCGCGGGTGGCGCGCGTCACCCTCCGCGCCGCGCCACCGCCCGACGAGTCATTGACTCCCGGCGGCGGCGGCGGCTCTCTCGCTGCTCCTCTCCGTCCGCGTGCAGCCTCCGAGCGCTGCTGGTATCGCCGCCGCCGCAGCCGGTACCCCCGATTCTTTTTTTTCTTTTCGCGCGCCTCTCTCCGCTCGGCTGCGGGGCTTTTTGCGAGATCGACCTGGACGCCGAGCGATAGCCCTCGCAGCGGAGAGTCTTTATGCCGGAAGCGGGGAGTGGGAGCGCGGGGAGATTAGGTTGCTGGGCTGCGCGGAGAGTGGAAATTTGGAGCTGAGAGATTGGTGTACTTTTGCGGGAAAATTACTGCATTTACGTTGAGAAAAAGTGGCATTGGAATAGCTACATTTTCTGTCGACTGTTATCCAATTGTTGAGTTAATGATGCAAAATTTCGTATTTTTGTAACCCAGAAACAAATGTATACGACCAACCGTCTGTCTACCATTAAGTTATACACTATTTTAACAAATCCCCCACTCAATTTACCTCGATCCAAAACGTGCTCTTCAGCCGCCTGAAAAAATCCAGCCCGAGACGCTTAGCGTCTCAACCTCCCCCCAACACCCGTAGAGATACACCTACTTTTCTCAGCAGACACAGTATAAAGTTGAAAATCGTCGGCGTATCGCGCAAGTTCGCTCGGTAAAGACGCAGTAAAAGCGCGAGGCGAGCGGACCATCATCTTTTTAGGAGCGTGTTTCCCACCCTCCTCCCTCTTTGTCACTCGAGAAGCAGCTGCGGGCGTCCTCTCCGGGAGGAGAACCAGAGCCGAAGATTCGCCCTACGATTTCAGAGTTTACGGCCGGCGTGATTGAATGAACCCGAGTGGTAACGCGGTTGTACGCGTTTTCTCGAAGCTGTGGAGTGGCTGGGATTCATTTTTTTTTCGGGGGAACTCTTTTACGTGATTTACTTCATTAAAATTAACGCGAACCAGCCGAATCGCCCGCTTCTTACCCAAAAGCAAGCCCGAAATCTGCCTACCATTACCGAACCTCCCCCGCGGCGGCGGCAAATCGAAAGAGTATCTCTCTCTCTCTCTCTCTCCTCGCAACTCCATCTCCGCACGCAAACATCCAATTACCGTCATCTCATCACTCGGAAGGGGGATCGATCAGGTCGGAGGAGAGGGAGCGAGAGAGAGAGAGGGAGAGAGAGGTGGCGAACGCTCGCGATCGCCGCAGCCTCCTGGCAAGCGGCCTTCGGATCGGCCGGGCTGGCATCTCGGCTGACGCGCATCGATCTGTTGCGGGAGGCTGCAGGCAGGCACAGGCAGGCAGCAGCAGCAGCAGCACACGCAGGTCTCTCTCTCTCTCTCTCTCTCGCTCTCTCTCTCCCTCCCTTCCAGGCCTAGGAGAGGCTCGGACTTGGCTTCGCCGGGTATTGATCCTACGGGCGCGCCCCCACCTCAAGGATGAAGGGAGCCCCCCCCCCTCCCCCCTCCCGCGGCTACGTGCTCTTCTGCCCTCTCGCCGAACCACCACCACCCCTCGGCTCTCCGACTCTCCGTCTCTCTCTATCCCGGCGCAAACAAGGGGCGCCCGGGGGTGAACCACCTAGCAGACGCGTGAACCAGCGCTACCAAGCCGAGGAGGGAGAGAAAGAGAGAGAGAGAGAGAGAGAGAGGCCCCACGTGCCCTTTCTCACCAGACGGACGCGCGGGGCTGGCCGCCGCGAGGTATTGATAGCCCCGGCCTCTTTCTGGGGGAAAGTTTTTGATTAACGAGGATGTGAACTTTCGGGCCGACTTCTCTCCGCCGCCCTTCGGGGATGCTGCTGTTGCTGCTGCAGCAGCTAACTTCGGATGCTAGACGGGCGAGAGGCTGATTTGGGATTTGGATGTAGGCCTTATCCGATGCAGGACCTGCTTGGCTGAGCAGCTGGATAGTCGGTCCTACGATCGATTCCAAGTCCGGAAGATACTTCCCCAATCTGGAGAATACAGCGTGAAGAGATATCTTAAGACAAAGGAGCGAGCATCGCCGTTGCTCGTCATTATCGTCCCCGCGAAACAAGCCGTAACCTTTATCCAGCCGGCTAGAAACCTCCTCGCCTCTCGGCTCCTGAAATATTACACCGTATCTTCAAAGGCACGCATCGCTCAGCTCTCCTTCTTTCTCAAAGGCGGCGGCGTCTCGTCGACCGGCACAAAAGGCCAGCCCGGCACACAGACTTTGTTTCTCGACGACCAGCCCGAGAGACCTCGCTCGAAGGCGCGCTCGGTAATCTTATCGGTACAGCCCGGAGGAGCCGCGCGCGTTTTGTACGTTTTCCTCCGCCGCCGGGGAATTACAGCGCTCGTACGTCGCGCATTGGACATCGGTGAAAACGCCGCCAGGCTGCAGCTCCGGAAGCCTGACGTAATCGCGCTTTCAAGTGGCGGCGGGAGAGTATCGATGGTATCCGCCTGTTGGAAATTCAATGAAGTCGGCCGCGACGCACGCCGCGTTTCGACCTCCTCTCTCTCTCTCTCTCTCGCCGGCTGGCTCTATATTGCGTCAGCGGCCTGTCGGCCGCCGGAAACGCCGCGGTACATTTTTCGACGAAAGCTCTCGTTTCGACAGAGGCGCGGGAGAGGTGTGTATACATTGCCTAATCGGCCGGGTAATTCATTCGGCGCGCGCGGAGGATTATGTTGTGGAAAATGGCCGGGGATGTATATGTGGATACGCAGTCGGTTTTGCATGCCGCATGTCATTATGCGGGAAAGCGCGTATTTAGTTAGTATTCAGTGGTCGGCGAGTTAATGATTGAATATTAAATTAGTATGGAAACGGTGCGTGTTACGACAGTTGGCGTTTTTTTTTTTTTTTTCAAAACGTTATGTGCACCGTAAACTGGGAGAAAACTCAATGTTAAGCGCTTGCAAAATGTGTGCGTGGCAGTTAACACCTTCACCTTTTTTCTGAAGAGCGTCAGGGAACCTTGAACAAGGAATACATTTATTTCGGATCGCGAAAGCAGTATTATTGATAAGTCTTTCTCCTAAACTATATCGTTTCATTTAACAGGGAGAAAAATTTGGTATCATTATAGACTCCAGAAAATGACATAAAAAGAAAATATAAAGTACACCAAACGGAGAAAAATTTTCTAGTAAAAATTACATTAGTGCATTTTAATTTGATCACAGACTGTAAAAATCTAAAAATATTACCATGTTCCTATAATTAAATTTTACAAGTCCAAATATGAAAATTTATCATTGACCTCGTAAAATTTACTAGGAACATGGACATTTTTTAGATTTTTACAGTTTATATTCAAATTAACATGCACTATTGTAATTTTTACTAAAAAATTTTTCTCCATTTACAAATCCTAATAGACTCTCAGCACCGTTACTAAAACCTCATCTCCCTCCCCCAGACAGTCCAGAAAATCCGGCGAAAAAACCCCGCTTGCTACCACTCTCTCCCGTCCCTCCAGTCCGAGTCCCGATTTCAGGGCCAGTCGCCGCGGCCTCAGCAGCTATTCTCGCTCCGCCCGTCTCTCTCTCTCTCTCTCTCTCACTCGGTCGCAGCTGCGCCGCTCGTCGTCGCTCCCTCCTCTCCGTGGTCCTCCGTTCTCCAGCCCGCAGCTGGTGTGCTCTGTGCGTTCCCCTCGCGGCGGCGGCGGCGCGCGCAGGCAGGGGAGGAGGGCCGCCGCCGCCGCCGCCGCGCCGGAAATCGGCGTGTCTGTCCTTATTCGCGCCGAGAGAACACCACCAGCAGACGCACGCGGGATTCTCGCGAAATCGACGGGGTTATCAATGCGAGCTTTGTCGCGGAGAGGAGACGATCGGGAGAGAAAGAGAGAGCTTTTTTCCGGGGAGAGGAGACGGGTTCGTCGACCTCGGATGAATATATATGTATATTATGTATGTACGTCGGAGATTTTTGCTGGTACGTAGGCGGGAGGATCGGCGATCGTCCTTCGAGAGGAATATTGTCTTTTCCCGGCACGTATCGCCGATAAAACTCGCGATGCCTTCCGCGAAGCGGCGGGGCTCTCGAACTCCTCGCGTTATTGTGCCCGCGTTATCTGCGCCGATTGATTTGCGACGAAAAAAATCGTACGTAACGCCTCGAGGCCTCGAGCTATCGAGGCGCGCTAATTAATCTTTATCTCCTCTGTAACGCGCCTTCGACTCTGACTGCGATTTCGAACGTTCGCCGCGGCGTTCCCGGATCCGTGCGGTGTGTCGCACTGTATATGTACGGTCAGTCCCCGACTCGAAATAAAAGATGCGCTCGGCGCGCATCCGGTCTGCTCTCTCTCTCTCTCTTTCTCTCGCGCGCGAAAATCGTTACACCGCACGCATCCGGGGAATCGGGGAATTTCGTATTTTTATATACCCCCAGACGCGCGCGCCGATCGCCGACGAGCGCTTTTCCGGAGAACGCCGCGGGCTAATTTTAGTCAGCCCGAGGAAATCGCTGAATTCGAGCGGACGGAGAGAGGATTCTGTTTTGTTTGTTTTAAGCGCCGAACGATTAGCGAGGCATTAATATATTTTCCTATCGAGTATCGTGGAGACTCGTGTTTCGTGCGCCGCGGCGTTTCTTCGGCGTTGCGGGGCAACATTGACCTGAATTTAAATTGACGCGCCGCGGCGTTAATTAAAATTGACGGTATATACGAACGTAACCGGACCGCCTGTAAAGTTTCTATTATTCGATTCCAAAGAGGTGCTTTTGTTCGTTTACTGCCGCGGAGAGCCGTGTTTTTACGGCGCGATATACGACGTCGGTATATATTTTTAAATCGAAGCTGATTCCAAACCGATCCGCAAATGTAATGGTTTACTAATTTATTATAAACACCGCGTCGCGAAACCCGCGATACCGCTTAATCCACCGGTTCACACCATTTTCTATACGTAAATAAATAAACGTTAACCCCTCTCAGCGGCAGAAATACCACCAGCCCGGTCTCTCGTTCGAGGGATCGGCGTGGGGGCCCCGTGGGATATATCCCCCGGTGTCTCGGCGTCGTTGTACCGCCAGAAGAAAGCCAGGCGCGAGTGTTGGGCCGGCATGAAAAGAAGCCTCGACACACAGAGAGGCTCTCCGCGCGCCGGGCGTCGACACTCGTCGGTATATACCCGCAGCTCTCTCCCTCTCCCTCTCTCTCTTCCTCCTCCTCCGCCTCTCTCTCTCTCCGGCCCGTATGAATTGATCCGTGCGGGGCGGAAGAGCGAGTTAGCCGATGCAAATCACGGCTGGCCGTTTTTTAGCTCTCTCTCTTTCTCTCTCCATCGACGGCCCTTTAATTTCTTCATTTAGCCTCCACCTACGCAGCGGCAAGATTGAGCCGTCGCAGCGCGTCGGGGCTTTTGCCCCGCTGGCTCGGGACGCGTTGTGATTTCCGGGATTTTTTCGAACCGATCGATCCAGGCGATCCGGCTGTTTCTGCCGGCTGTGGATCGACGAGGAATTTCCAAGCGATTTTTATCTCGATCGCTCGGCATTTAAATGACTTATATATATATATATACGACGTATCGGCTCGTTTACCATTATCGGTTCCGGGAAGAGATTACGAGCTCCAGATTTTACGGGGACCCGCGGAGAAACTCATAATACATTTTCTTCTCCAGCTCTCTTATCGCGGTGCGCTCGCAAAAAGAAAAGAAGGCTGCGTTTACGCGGCGTAATCCCATTGTGCCGCTCGGCGACGTTTCCTCGTGTCCCTTTAACGTCTCTCAGCTCTCCTCGTCGACGAGAGCGACTCGGCTTGGCACCGTTTTATTTAAAAGCTCCTCCATTCATCCCGCGGCCGATACGGCATAACGCTCATAGAAAACGGCCGACAATAACACGCGCATCCGACTAATAATGCCCTTTGTCGCCGAAACCGTCGTCGTCCCGCGGCGCGGCGTGAATATTCAGAGTGTCCGGGAGACGGAGAGATCGGGCTATAGACGCGCCGCGAGCACAGAGTCGTCGTAATCGTGCCGTCGAATTCGCTTGACTCACAGACCCGGACTGGTGTCCTATCTTGGCGCTTATCGGCTGAGCCTCCCGGAGATATACGAAAAAGGTTTTTCACTTCGTTCCGTCTGGCTTTCTTGTCTCTCTCTCTCTCGAGTCGGGGTTTACTCGAGGCTCGATGCCGAGAGCTGGGATTGGATTGCCGCGTGGATTTGTTTGATGATTAAATGAGTAAGGCTTGAAGTCGTGTAGTGCGATTCGTTGGAAAAGCGAAGTAGTCGCCGAGATGGTAATTAACTTAATGGACCGGACCATTTCATTACGTTACGTTCTAGTGGAGGTATATGCGTATATACGTTGATCCTTCTCTCGGTGAATAATAATCGCCCAGTTATACACCGCGGCTTTATTAGGTCGAATAAGACAAATTAAACAAAGGACCATATATAACGAAGCTGTTATTCCCTACTTTATCACTCACTTTTATCAACCCACCCCCGAATTATCAGCCACCAAAAAGCTCCAAGGTCGAATATTGTCGCGCCGCCATGATCGTGCAACCGGCCGGCGCGATCGCGCGCATAAACCTCGCGCAAGTAACCCAACGCCGTAACGAGAAGAGAAAAGAAGATCGAGCCGTTCCGCCGTCTTCTTTATCTCGCCTCCACGGCCGACGAACTATCGCCTTTCGTCGCGCTCTCGAGGCTCTTGAGGCTGCTCTGCCCGGTGATCGCGGAGTTTGGAGGTTATGCTGCTACTTGGAATTTTTTTATTTTTATTTTTATTTTTTAGTAGTTTGGATCAACGGTAGCAGGTGATGAATTGCGAAGTGCAGTTTAGAAAAACGTGATGTACAAGTCGACTGGAGACTTGTATCCTCGTGAGTCGTGACGTAACGTCTGTAATGTTTTTAATTCGTTTTGGAGAACGCAACGTAATTTGTCGACGTTTCTCGCAGGACGATTATTAATTAAAAAACTCTTCGCACACAAACATATTTCAATAGAAAAATAACCTAGACGCAATTAACAAACCCAAGCTGTTTAATTTATAACTTTTCATGGTACCAGACCGAAGAACAAGTAAATTACTTTATTTGAATTAACAAGTAATTTATTTGAATTTATATTTACTACCTCTGTCTGATTACTGTTTAATCTTACATATGTACCATGTAATATATTCTGCTCTTAAACAAATACACCAAAAAGAGCCAACGTCGCCTCGCCGCGCTATCAATTACGAGCATACTCGCAAAATTAAAACCAACGACGCAGGCTTAAGGAGCCGAAACTGCTTAGCGTTCCGACACTTACGTCAGTCGGTAACACAACCCGAGCCTCTCAAAAAACAGCGGAATATCTCTCTCTCTCTCAGCGCGTTCCCCGAAAAACTCGGGCACGCCGCGCGATTCGTGCAAGCCGGTCAAGGGTGGCGTATGCAAATGTTTGTTTCCTGGTTACGGGCTCTGTTCCCCGCAGGTGCGCCCCCCGCCGTATGGGGGGGAGGCCGAAGTTCTCCAGTGGCCGTCAATTACGAGGCTGTAAAGTCGCGCGGCGACGCTGCCGACTTTTTTCTCCTCGGCGTTTATGGCGGTTTTAGTGACCTTCCCCCGAGATGTTTTAGGGCGAGGAAATGGTTTCTGGAGTTGGAGTCAGTTTTGGGGATCGAATTTTTATTGTTTTGTGGACGGAGGATAATTGGAAAGCAGAAGCGGCGAATTTCTAAATTTCTAATTAGTTTTTCAACTGATTAAGGTTGCATAAACGAATCAGCTATTAAAGTTAAAAATTTAACGAATCTTATTGAAGCAGTTAAAAATAGCTTATTACTCTACACTTAAGAAATTTACTGCAAGAGACCAAAACGGAAAAACAGCACAGCATATAATCACTCCCAGCTTCTCTTCCGAGAAAGTCCAACTGCAGAAAAATAAAACGCCGCACCACACAAAAGCCCCGACGCTCAACGTCCGTAGATCTCCATTATAAATTAAAGGCCCATAACCCCAAGCAGCTGCTACCTGGTCCCCCGAAATCGCCGAGTTCTCCAAATACGTGTACAGTCCGGGCCCCAGAATTTCCAGACTCGTCACCTCGGGACCTTCGTCCTTCCCGACCTGTTCGCCGGCAGCTGCCAGCGTTCGGACCTCCATAAATTTTTCACGCGGCGAAAGTTTTACGGTTCCAAAATATTTTCAGCGGCGCGCGCTTCGCTTTCGTATTCCGCCCGGAGCGGAAGGAGAGACGAGAGCGAGTATTTAGCCGACGCGGAAACTCTCCCCGATATTGAATTCCTCGACGGACCGCCGCGTCGAGCGGCGACGGACGGCTGAAATGAGCGATATTTTGTAAATATGCTAATATTCCGGGGATTCCGCTCGATATGCTGGAGTTATTGATGTAGCGAAGTGCTGATTCCCGTGCATCTCTTTTATTTGCCCTCGTTGAGCTTTCACGCCGTTACAAAAGCGCGGAAAGCTGCCGAGGACTGCGTATAAATTAACGGGATTGGTGCAATTACAGATATTTTTAATCTGTACTACTAGTGGATGTCATTTGAAAGAACGCTGGATGAATGGTTTTGAAATAAACACTAACGCTCGCTTTCATCGTGAAAAGTTCTTTCTTCCCATTGAAACCGTTCATCAAAATAAACCAACAACACCGCCATAAAATTGAAAAAACAATCGCACCTCTTAGGAGAGCCCTCGAAGCCCGCAAACAACCCGAGCTCCGGTACCAGTCCAGAATCAGCGTCGGAGTCCAGGCCAACAGCGATATCCGACCTCGGCGAATTTAAAAGGCCCTCGCGGTGCCAGGCAATAAGGCAGCCCGCCGGGGGCCGCGCCGGAATTTAAATGTATCCGGATCGATTTGGGGGGGGGCCGAGAGCTGCGTCGGCGGGCGCTCCTCGCCTCACCTATCGATCTGCGAGCTTGTATGCGGTTAAGAAGCGTGAATGGACGCGAGACAGGGGGGAGCGTTCCGCACATCAGACAAACGGCAGAGAAGGGAGAGACAGAGAGAGAGAGAGCTTTGTGCGAGAGCTGGAACCACCGGGCGGGAGAAAGAGAGAGAGAGAGACAGAGAGAGGCAGGACCCCTTGCAGTCCGATGACCTTTCCACCCTCCGAATACACACATCCCAGCCCCGTTCTTTTCCCTTTTTTTCCCCGACGGTGCGGGATTACGAATTGCGACGCTACTCTACCACGATATTCTTCTTCTTCCACGGAGAGAGCAGAAGAGCGCACACCTCCGCAAGCCCCTGTTACCAACCGAACGGCCGCCGATCGATATACGGTTCCCGGTGTGCACTCGCGAGACCGGCGGCCCACTCCAACCTCAATTACGATCTCTCTCCATCTCTCTCTCCTCCGGCCCCTTTGATTCATCCGAAATAGCCGGGTCGATACGTACGCGCGTTCGCCAGAGCGGCGGAGCCGCTCTTCTTTTCAGCAGCTCCCGTCGCGCGAGATAAGCGCGGCCGCGTAGTCCGACTCCTAATCCGCCTCCCATATCTCCCTCTCTGCCATTACCGCCTCGGCCCTGCCGCGGCGAGCGCTAAAAGTCAGGCCGCGCGCGCGAACCACGCCCTTGAACCCGGCGTTATATACGGAAAGCGGAGAGAGACCGATACCAGGTGCCCCGGAGCGCCGAGTCCCTTCGCCGGGCCGGAAGCTGGCGCAAGCTCTCTCTCTCTCTGCGAGCGCCATCTTGCCAAGGCGTCTCTCTCTCTCCCCCGTCTCGGGGAGAGAGCCTCTTGGACCGTAAGGGAGTGGTTCCCATAGCGCCTGTACTTTCCCTCTCCGCACATTACACTCTCGGCCCCGCGAAATCCCGGCGCCTGGAATCGCAGCTGGCGCGCACATTCCGTGCACCGGCCGGCTAGAAGCCAGTTCGAGAATCGCAGGCAGGAGACGATACTCTCGGCCGCTCTTTTTCGGCGCGGAGCTCTCTCTCTCTCTCTCTCGCAGGGCAGACGCTGGAATTGTAGGCATCGATTTTTCGGGGGGACGCGATGCGTGACCTGCGTCGGCCGGAGATGCTTTTCCGACTTTCCTCTCGTTTTCTATGGGAGAAGGCGGCGAGGGAAGGGGGGGATGTATCGCAAGGGAGAGGTTCGGATGGAGGCTATTTGCGGACGTGCGAAAGAGCTGCTGCTTCCGCGAAGCTTTTATTTCATCGGAATACGTTTAATTTTGTTACGTATACGAATCGGAAAAATTGTTACTCCGCGCGTTTCGGGCAAGTATCGACTGCTCGCCTACAAGTGTTATTTTAGTTCCTCCGGCGGATTTTCCGCCGGGATTATTTTCAGCCCGAGGCGACCAAAAAATAAAGTTAACAAAGCCTGCAATATTAACGGCCAACGAGAGCAGCCTTGACCATCCGAAGAGAGAGAGAGAGAGAGAGAGAAAGCCCGGGAGCGAATTTATCCCCGATCAACGAAACTGCTCTCGCAGCGGCGTTCTCTCTCCCTCTCTCGATTTGTCGAACGGCTCTCGTGTCTGAAAGCGGCGTGAAAAACGCGCGCCGAGCGGAGCCTGGAAACGGCCGATCTCCTCCTCCCTCCCTGCCCCGCTACCACACAATCCGTCTGCAGCGGCAGCAGCAGCAACGTCAAAGCTGCACGCGCGTCTGTATTAGAGCCCGTCGACGCGACCGCCGCCTCCCCCCCTCCTCCGTGAGTGCAGGCCGCACGAACTTTATGGTTGCACTCTCGTTCTCAATTGTGTATATCGACTCCTCTCCTCGCTGAGTAAGACGAGAGAGAGAGAGAGAGAGCTGGCAGGCCGCGGAAAAACACGAGAGCCCCGAGATAAGGGGGGCCCCGAGGTTCCCGGAAAAACTGCCGCTGCCGCTGCGGGCTCATTTTGGTGATACGATGGAAATAGATCGCTTTTTGGACGATAGGCTATTTTTGAGGAGGAGAAAGAGGAGAACGGCTATCTGCGATTTGTTAGGAGAGATATATGCGCCGTGGTTATCGATGCGTTTTTTCGAGAGAGGATTGATTGTCGCGAGCTGCGATTGGTAGGAGATAAGGGTCGATTCAATTTTAGAAAATGCACTTTTTGCCGAACCAAAAAAGCATCGATAATCCCGAAGAGTAACGGTCCTCGAGATTCCACGACGCTTTTCCAGAATTCAATCGAAGAAGTCGCCTGGAACCAAGCTCTCTCGTAACCTTGAAAAACTCCCGGGAAAAATCGCAGTCGTTTCTGCGAACCAGCCAATAATACATCCCCCCCTTTCCCGGAGATACCGAGAGAGATATTGCATCAGCAAGCAAACCCAGGGAAGAAGAAGCGCCGCGCATGTTTCCCGGGGTTTTCCCCATAGCCTGCCACCCTTGGTACCAGACCCCACCACCGCCGCCGCCACCACCACCGCCGGCTCCGGTAAGCTTTCCCTTTCCACTTTCACCAAGAGAGCGAAATCCCTCTCAGCCCGCCGCCGCCGACGACGAGAGAGCAGCAGCAGCAGCAGAGTGAAACAGTGCGCCTTCCTATCCTTCGGATATATCGGCCGGTTTCCCATTCGCTCGGCGTTAGGGCGGTACCGCCTCTGCCCTTTCGACCTCTCTCCGTCTCTGTCTCTCGGTGCTCTCTCTCCGTTCCCCTCCCGGGCCTCCAGCAGGCGTCCATCCCCCGGCGGTGGCAGCGCAGCGCGCGCACGCGTTACTACCTACTCTCCCTCCCTCTCTCTCTCTCTCCCGAGCCGCCGAGTAGCCGCGCCACGAGCCGGCAGTCCGAGCCGCACCGCCGTCGATCAAGGACCGCGCGGCTCACACGTGCCTTCCAGCTCAGCGGAGGTTAGGAGCACGCGCGAGTGCAGTGTGTATGTGCCACCAGTGCAGCGCGCCGACGTGACATGTGATACACGCGGGACGACGAGAGGACAGCCTTTCCCCCCCCGCGCGCGCCCGTGCAAAACCGTGCGTGCGTTCCAGTACATCTCGTCAAGTGCTCTCGACGTATATCCGAGATGCCGCAGTGCGCGGTAGCTACGTGCCGCAACAGCCACCGGCGCACCCGGGGCCGTCGCATCCGGTACCACCGCTTCCCGCAGATACCGGAGGTGAGGTCCCGATGGGTGAAGGCCTGCGGCCGCGAGCCGCTCAGCAACGGCGAGATCGCCTTCAACATCCAGACGGCGCGCATCTGCTCCCTCCACTTCACCAACGACAGCTACGAGAAGGACATGGAGCACCTGGTCCTCGGTCTGCCGGTCAGATCGAGGCTGAGGCGCGGCGCCGTGCCCACCGTCAACGTGCCCGTAGCCGTGCAGCCCGTCACCAAGATGCTCGTCGAGGACGCGAAGAAGACCCTGCTCAAGGCCAAGATGCTCAAGCAGGGAAGGCCGCCCGGGCGGAAATCGAAGGCTGCTGCGGCTGCGGCGGCCGCAGCCGCCGCCGCCGCCGCCGCTGAGGCTATGATTCCCCGGTACGAGGAGCTGCCCAAGGAGGAGGAGGAGCCCAGCCAGAACGTCCTGTTCGCCCTGGGCCTGCAGCCCACCGCCGAGTAAGTCCTGGCTCCTTCGCTCTATTTACACGGGGGGTGGTGGTTGCGCGCGCAGCTGCCTACCTTGCCGACGTCCGCGCTCTCCCCGGTCCCCCGGAGATTAGACACGAAAACGGGGTGGTGGGGGGGAGTCTCGGTTGTTTTTGTTTACGGCTTTTTGCTCGGCCGGCTCTCGATCTCCGGGCAAAAACGCTGCGTGTTTTGAGCCGAGAGCCTTGGCGAACACACGACGCGTTTTTCCACGTTCTTGGAGCTGCGCTGCGCGCTTGTTTCCATCCAGAGCAGAGCGCGGAGAGCCGAAGGTAAACAGGAAACGAGGCTGTGCAGCCCGCGGCCCTGAACACCACCACCACGTGTTCTTTCCGCCGAGGTGACGGCGGTTACGTGTCTCTTTCCGAGTATTTTGCTTTTGAGCCGAGAGGCCTATTCTCGAACTGTTTACGCGCTGATAACTTTTTCGACACCGCTTTTCTGGAGAACCCCGCCGTCGCGCTCTTTTGACCTCGATCGCGTTCGCGCCGCGAGCGACGATGTGTCCCAGTTAGCTGGAGGAAGCTCCCGGCCAATCTCTCTCTCTCTCCGAATCAGATAAGAGACAGTTTTCCGAGAAGCGAAGGAGAAGGAGGGAGGGGAGGAGGTTCGGTACCGCGGCGATAATGACTCGATCGTCGCCGCTTATCTCGACCCGCGTCATCCTGGAGAACCCGGAGCGCCTTGGACTTATCGCTCTCGGCTCGCTTTGTTTGCGTAGGTAAATACCAGGCGCTGAGTAATCCAAGGAGGGGGACCAACGGCAGCAGCAGCCCTCGACCGTTCTCGGTTTCAGGCCTCGTTCGACGCCTCGTTTATCGGCCGAGGCTTGTTTACGGCACCGAGTAAATAAATACCTCTCTCTCTCTCTGGACGAAATCCCGCTGGATAACGCTTGTTTACGGTTTTACTTTGGGAAAAGCGACGAGAATCATCGGATAAGCGTTCCCGAAAGCGCAGCCGACTTTGCCGGGAGATAATAACGGCCGCGGGGATAAAAGCTCTCTCGTAAAACACAATAGACCGTCGCGGCGCGTGAATCAGCGCGCGCGCGCCGCGTGTTTACACGGTTTCTTATTGTCGGCCGCGCCGCGCACAGAAACCGAGTAGCCGCGCGGCGCGGCCTTCCACGAATCCCGCGCCGCGCTCGTTTTCTATAGACGCGCTCTCGCCGATATCGGCGATCTTTTTCGGAACAACGAAATCGGAGCCCCGCTTTTTTTCGGGCTTTCCCCGGGAGAGTAAACTCGGCGCGGGGCGTTCGCGTTGCGCGTTTGCCGATTAGCGGTGTTTTTTTTCTGCTTTTTGCTCGAATTATTCGTCTCCTTGAGAGTCCGCTTGTTTTGCGACGAATTACTTCCGCAGAAGCGGAATTAGTTGGCTCGTAAATGGAGCAGCGCAAAAAATTCGGAGGTGCATAAAGCTTTTAAATATACAAGTCGTTTCCTCGCCGACGACTGAAAACAGCCGTTAGCAAACAGCTCGCGCGTCCTTCGAAACGCGACTTTGTCGTCGCGAGCAAAGAGAGCGCCCGTAAGAGCCGCAATTACCCAAGGATTATGTAGCCTCCCCCCGTTCACTTTCACGCCACGGGTAAATGACTCATCAGCGCCGTCGAGTCAAAGAGCTCGGAGAGGCCCTCCCCCGAATAATCCGGCCGAGAAATGCAGGTCAGTTGTTGGACAAGGCCGGAGTCACGTGTGCCCCGGTCAGCTTTGTGTATACGTGCCCGAGGCACACGGAGAGTGTTGACTCAGCGACGAGGTGTCCCGAAAACCGAGGCGTCGCACCGATGACACCGTCGTTATTGCCCGCAATAAACCCCCCGAGGAGAGGAAGAGCTTCTGCTTTTGTTTTTCGAACGCGTCGCTGAGCTTTGAAAGTTCCTTGCTTCTTTCCTCTCCGCAATTATTCGCCGTGTCTATTTTTTAGTGAAAAAAAAGAAAATCGAGAAACGCAAAGTTCCGCGAGGCTCCCGGGAAAGTAAAAGCCCAAGCACCGAGGCGAAAAGCAAAAGTGTATCCTCGGTCGGTAACCTTGAAAGGAGAGGCGCCCCGTCGAATCACCGTTCCCCGGCCGTAACGGTAAACACTGCTCTCGCTTTCGTCCTGCCGGTATATCCTCGCGGCTCTCTCTCTCTCTCCCTGGTCGTCCTTGGCGGATTCCTCGAAGCTCGAAGCGATCCTCGCTTTTCCGTTCGCCGCGGTGAGGCAACGGCTTCGGCATCTCTCGGAGAACGCCGCGCCGCTTAATTGCCGATTACGAGCTCTCGTCGAGCCGAGAGTGTCATCCGCGGAGCTGAGTTATCGGCGAGATTGAACGCGCGGCTTTTACGTATTCCTCGCGCGAACGAGCCTCGGCGTTTTGCAACGAGAGCCGCCTCTCGCGCCGCGCGGAGAGTTTTACTGTTGTTTTTTTTCTCTGTCTTCGAAACCGCGAAAAAGAAAAACAAAACGTACGACGTTCTCCGACGAATATCCGCGCCGCTGGATCGGGCCTGACCTACGGCTGACCTCGCGGCGCGCATCGACTGTCCTCCTTTCGGCGCAGACGCGAGCCGTGCCGGCGCCCCCTCGAATATTTTTCGAGTCCCTCTCTCTCTCTCTCTCTCTCTCTCCCGGGGAACCGTGACGCGCTTCGGAAAACTCTCGAGTCTCCGAGCTGGGGGCCGGAGAGGGGGAACTTTGATCGGTAAAACTCGCGCTCTCTGTTTCGCGATGAAATTTTGAATAGAAACAGCTGCGTTTTACGCGCTCCAAGTTTTATTTTTCGCTTTTCCGTAAAACGGCTCGCGGTGGCGTTTCGCGCTTGTTTTTCCAACGATCATATCGCGTCGCTCGTCCCTCGTGCCGCGATACACACCGCTTTATTTTTAGATCCCCCAATCAAGACCAAACGCACAATCGGCTTTATTTTACCAACGAATCCCAACAACAACAGCACACTCTCGGCCCGCCTCGCGGTCCTACCACACCATCACACATCCCGTCGGCGGTACCAGGCGGCCCGCATGCCGCCACCTGGCGAACGGCCTTCGAAGACGTCGGTTATCGGTCGGCGGGCGATCGAGGCCACACGCACCGCGCGGCGGAGCATCGTCGACGCGCGTCCTTTCGCGAGAGAGAGATAACAGCGGAGAGATAGAGAGAGAGAGAGAACGGGAGGCGAGCCGTTGCGCAACCAACGCCGGCCGTGGAAACGTCGACGACGTCGCGCACCGTATACCGGCCGAAAGATCTCTCCCGCGACGGGTTTAGTCGCTCGATCGGTACTCGCGGCCCGACGACTCGCCGCGCGAGTGTTTATTCATGGAAACGAAATCAAAAGTGTTTTTCTCGCCTCGCGCGCGGTCGCGAGCGAGCGAGGCCGGCTTTTGTTTCTCCTCGGGATACACTGCAGCCCCGATAACGCGCCGTTGCGAAACGAGTCTCTTCCCCCCCCCCCCCCCCCCATTT